>JAURVB010012019.1:0-16301 GCA_033002965.1 Piper betle | reverse complement strand
CGCCCTCGCCCGCCCTACCCCGACCCTCGCCCACCGCACCTCGCCTTTGTGCCTGCCATTCCCCGCCTCCCCTCGTCAGCCCCGCCTTGTTCCTCCCCACCACCGTCGCCGTGCCCCGCCCCTGCGCCTGGAGTCGGCCGATTTGGGCCATCGAATTGGCTTGAATCGGCCGATTCACAGACCGATTCGGATGAAAACTCGATTCAATGGGTTTTTTGAATCAGTTTTCCTTCGATTCGAGTGGAATCGGCTGATTCCGATTCGGAATCGGCTGATTCCGATTCGAATCGGCTGATTCCGATTCGGAATCGGCGATTTATGCAACCCGGGTTTTAACTAGTATTTTGTGCAACTAGATACAAGATGGAATTTTCATACACGAATCTCGGAGGGGGAGTCCTTCCGTTTACCTATCTCAATAAAATATATGACCGGTTTGAAGAGCGTCTCAAGATTTAGGGGATCATAGATGATATAATCATTAAATATGTTTGCTCTCTATGTCAACATATTTTATCGTCTAGGAGGATCACACTTACTTTTACTTATTTTCAGTACAAGGTGATACGTGTTTTCCTATTACTTTTTACTACCATCCGACCTTGCCGAATCAGTTCATTGATGCTCTTGCGAAGTCATTCGAAGTTCTAAGTCACAAATTTCTAGTGAAGAGTACATTTCTTTGAGGATGGCTTCACGCTATGCTCCTAAAATGTTAGTCTGCTGCTATAGAGCTGAAAACCTGAAACTTGGGAGGTTAATTTTTTTGTCCTAGCAGGATGAGGGGACGGGGGACCTGGAGGAGGGTAAGAATTAAGACGGTACATGTTAAATGTGGCCGAGTGAGTGCCAGTTAACTTAATGGTGAAAGTGAAGATACAGGTTTGTATGACTTCAACTCCTCTTCAAATATTAGCTTAATGGTGAAAGCGAAGATAGAGGTTTGCAGATTGTCTTTATATGTTACGACGTCAACTCATTCTCTTCTACTGACTATTTCAGACATACTTTGCCTTTCTTTCCCATATGGATTTAAGATCCATGTTTCATAGTTCACCTTTCTTTCCCACATCGATCCTACTTTAAGTTCCATGTGGGAAGAAATGATAAAACTTTGATCCTCAGACTTCACTCTTTTTTCCTACCAGAGGATGTGATGAGCAGGTAAAGGGTGAGACAATATTAAAATACTCGATCATGAAGTGGTATGGCTTAGAAGGCACTGCTAAATTGAGCCAGGCAATTCCTCACCTTCTCTTTGGGAACTGAATATAGGCAGGAAAAGATGCAAATATAGGAAATTTTCTTAATTATAATTTATAAAGAGTTATTTATGATGTAAATATGAGATATATAATTTTATAAAATAATTTCTTCTTTTTACTTGTGTTTTTTTCTTAGAAATTAATGGAGATGAAAATTTTAAGGTAAACCATTTGTGTGAAGTCTTCCTTGTATTTTACCATAAAATACTAAAAAAAATTAATTAGAAGATTAATATTTTTTGCATGAATTATCATATATAAATTTTATAATTTTTTTATTTTTTATTTTGTGTTAACCAAACGGAGCAAAGACTGTTTTCCAATTTAGTTATTAGGGTTGCTAAACGAGCAAGCAAGTCACGAGCGAGCAAGTCGAGCTCATATTGTGTTTGAACTGCTAAATGAGTGAACGAACCGAGTTTAACTTGTGTTTGAACTCGACTTGAGGTCGAATGAGTTTTGACTCGAGGTCGAACGAGTTTTGAGCATATATGCTCAAAATCAACTCGAGCTGGGTGGAGCTCATGGCTTGTTCAATTTCTATATTTTCTTATACATGTATCCAACAAAAAACAACAATGCAATAAGTGTGGATTGAACACGCTGACCTTTAGGTCTTTTAGGATGATTCTTTCCCTTGTAATGATGCTAATTTGTTATTTTATTGTATATAAATAAATATAACTAGCAACAATCAAACTTATTAATATATATATATATATAGATTATCTTAGTCGGGGCAGATAATGTTTCTGTTTCAAACTTTAATTTAGATCGTTTGATTAAAAGGACGACCGAAATCTAATAAAAAAGAATAAAAAATAAAAAATAAAATACTTTCATCACCACCCTTTTTTAGTTCATAATTAATAATAATATTTATTTATAAAATTAAATATATTTTATATAGATAAATAATAATATTATTATATTATATATATTATTATATTATATTATCGTGTCGAGCTCAAATTCCAATCAAGTCGAGTCGAGTTGAACACTGTTTTGTTCAAGCTCGACTCGTAAGATTTGAGTTTGAATCGAATTCGAGCTCGAATATTTAAATGTCGGGTTTTAAATCGAGTTAAGCTGAATATTAAAATACTCATGAGTCGGCTCGCTCAATTAACAACACTATTAGCTATGGTTGCGATGGTTAAAATAACTTTTGATGGTGGCAGTGGCCTACAAAATTAGCAAACACTACGTGAGCCTGCACAAGCATTTGTACCTATTGGATTTCTATTATATAAGTTGTTTAATGATTCTTTTTTTCAATATAGATTAGTTAGTTAATGATTAAGATGGATAAATGAGACAACTAATCAATTTGCAATTCAATTTCACCAACATGTAGAATTCACGAAATGCACATAGAACGGAAATGATAATCATTCCGGGAGACAATATTTGTACCCTAAACTTCATCACATAATAATTATTATTCTTAATCTAAGCTTCATCATATAATAATTATTATTATGTACCTATATAAATAAATAAATAAATGTAAATTATTTGAAATTTGACACAATGTCATAAACTAATCAAAAAAGATATGCATAGCTCAAACCAAGACTTTCAAGAAAGAAAGAAAGAAGGCGACATAGTAACCCTAATCTGTAGCATTTCGGTGGGCCCGTCGGGCTTCAATTGGATCGCAATGTAAAGGCCCAAAAATGCGAGGCACGTGCGCAAGAGATAAGTCACGTGACCGTCGTCTCCCCCTCAAACGACGATAAGGAAAGATATTTCCCCCTCTCCCCTCCGCCGCCGCCGCCGCCGTCTCCGGCGTCTTACGGCCGTGTTCCTCTCCGGCGCCGATTGAAGTTCCCTGTCATTTCGGTTCCGAATCGCTGCATAAAAATGGTTTCTTTGAGCGCTTTGTCAATCTGCCCCTGCACACTCTCCCACCGGCCAAGAGCAAGGAGTGTCTTTGCTTCAAGCTCTCCTTCGCCTGGTGTTACTGGTATGCGGGGTGCTTTCATTCTATTTTTATTTATTTATTTATTTTTGAGCTTCTTGATTGTTCATTTTCTTGTTCGGTGCGGGAGAAAAGTACGAGTTTTTATGTTATTAGATGGTAATTTAAGTTGGGTTTGGAAAATGGCGAGTGATCCTTTTTTTTTAAGTAATATTTGTTTCGTTCATCAGATAATTCACTTCTTTGTTTCCAGCTCTTATCTTGATGTTTTTTGCTTGAAAGTTACTTGCTTGTTTATCTTCTTCTTGGGTAGGTGGCTTGTTAATGGAAAAAAAATTATGTGTTTTGATGCTATTAGATGGGAGTTTGAGTTGGATATGGAAAATGGAGAGTGTTCTTTTTGTATGTTCGTTTCATCCATCACAAAATTTGCGTCTTTGCTTCCAGTTCTTTCACTCTGCCCCTGCGGACTCTCATGCGGGCTTAGGACAAGAAAGTTCTTTGTTTCCAGCTCTCTGACGTCTGCTGTCACAGGTAGACTCATCCTTTTGTGCAATTCTTTTGAAATTTAGTTCTTGTGGTTAGAAACTTTTTTGTGGTTAGTTCTGAAGAAATAGAAATGAAGCTTCTTTTGTGAATGAAGCTTCTTTGTTTAATGAAGCAGGTTAGTGGCAGTAACCGGAAGTAGTTAGTGATGTTCAGCTGGTCATGTACCAGTTGTTAAATAACCGGCTGAAGGTTTCATTTTGAAGGAATCATGTTATAAACGAGTTAAAGTCATGAGTTTGTTGAGCTTTTCCTTGATAAGAAGATTCGAATTTGTGCAAAGAAAGAAGATACATTTTTTCTTGCCTAAATCTTTTTACTTTTGCTATTCTTAATGTTATTGATTGTATCCTGTATTATTAGTATACACTTAAAATTTTTTATATGCTAGGCACTCAGGGTACAAAGTCACCTCGCCGAAGATCTGGAAGATTAGAAGGTGCTGGTAAAAGTATGGAGGACAGCGTACAACGTAAAATGGAACAATTTTACGAAGGCTTGGATGGACCACCACTTCGTGTTCTTCCTATTGGCGGACTTGGTGAAATAGGAATGAATTGCATGCTCGTTGGTAACAAAGATCGCTATGTTTTAATCGATGCCGGAGTCATGTTTCCAGAGTATGCCCTAGTTTTAATAGTCCTATAAGTTTTGGCAGAGAAGAAGATCGGAAGTTTTGTTTAACCTCCCAAATTTCCAAAATTCAGGCTGCTGTTAAATTGCAGATAAAGGAACTTATATTCTTAAGCTAGTTCTCATCTCTGAATACTTGAAAATTTTTTGTGGACAACTTTTTTGTGACCCTAGTTTAGGATCCATGCCCCCAAGACCCCTATGGGTATCAGGTAGAAGAAGAACTCTTATGTGATATGTCTTGTATTATGAAAATTTAGTTTGTTTACTTTAAACATATACTTGCTTTACCTATTTCATGAGTGCAAACTTCGTTTAAATGATTATTAACAATGGGATTATCTTGTATTCCCAGCTATGATGAGTTGGGAGTTCAAAAAGTCATTCCCGACACAACTTTTATTAAGAGATGGAGCCATAAAATTGAAGCTGTTATCATTACGCATGGTCATGAAGATCACATTGGTGCATTGCCTTGGGTAATTTTTTTCCCATTAACAGAATGCATGTGTTTTACCTTTTTCGATTTTTATGAATTGGTTGATGTCCCTGATTGATCGCGACTAGCTTTGAATATTAACAGTTTTTCTTTTGTATAGGTAATCCCAGCTTTGGATTCCAACACTCCAATATTTGCTTCATCCTTTACTATGGAGGTACAACTTAATTGTGGTCAAGGACAATGATGGTCATGTGATGATATATCAACATCTTATAAGAGATACAGCTTTTGAAATGTGTACGCTATACTTGTTATGTTTATATATAGAGGACATTATCCGTTAATTTTGCCATTTGGTGACAAAAATCTCTTTTGAAAACTGCGATAATCCTCCCCTTCATCTCGAATTTGATATGACAATGCTGAATGAGCATATGGTCGGTCTCTGTTCTATCTGATCATTTGTAGGTGAAATAGATTGCTTGTTGTTGGTTCGTGTACTTCTAAAGCACCTTCTCTGTTAATGAGTTTATATGCTGTTAGCAGCTAACACATTCATATCTCTGTATGTTTCTGTAAACAGCTGATCAGAAAGCGTCTGAAGGAATTTGGGATTTTCGTTCAATCTAGACTTAAAATATTCCGGATAAGGAAGAGGTTCATGGCTGGTCCATTTGAAGCTGAACCTATTCGAGTTACTCATTCCATACCCGATTGTTGTGGATTGGTTCTCCGATGTAGTGATGGAACAATTCTGCACACTGGCGACTGGAAGGTGATTTACATTCCTTTATTTCCTTTTTTAATGAAGCAATTAACAGTCAAATATTAATTTTAAAGTTTACTGCTTTCTAGATAGATGAGTCACCTTTGGATGGGAAGACTTTTGATCGTGAGGTTTTGGAGCAACTGTCCAAAGAAGGGGTTACACTGGTAAGTTTCTGAATTGCGTTTTCTAAAAGCATTGCATATTTGTTACTCTTGCAGGATTATTTTTGTGCATGCAGCTGATTTGTACGTTATCTTTTGACAAGTATTTAAGACGAATTAATATAGAAGTTTTAAGGTTCTTGATAATTTGCTATCTACATTTTTATTTTTAAGTTTCCAACAGTAAAAAAAAAATTACTCCCTTGCATGTCTGAATTTACTTATTTCTGGGATTTGATCTCAGATGATGAGTGATTCAACCAATGTTCTTTCACCTGGTAGATCCATGAGCGAGATGGTTGTAGCAGATGCTCTGTTGCGACACATTTCAGCTGCCAAAGGAAGAGTCATAACTACTCAGTTTGCTTCTAATATACATCGCCTTGGAAGTGTAAAAGCTGCAGCTGACTTAACAGGAAGGAAATTGGTAAGAATGCAGGGATAGTTGTTTTTCTCATTTATCATCTGTAGCAGCTCTCACTCATTTGTCTACTTTAATAGGTCTTTGTTGGAATGTCACTAAGGACATACCTTGATGCTGCATGGAAAGATGGAAAAGCTCCAATAGATCCATCGACTCTTGTATGGGAAATGATTGTCGTAGCATTTATTTTTTTGTCATAGTTAAACTTTCTTCTATACCAATACTCGTTGCAAACCCTTCATCCTTTCAATATCTTGACCAGGATCCATTAATCTTGCCATTTACTCGCAGATGGTTATATTAATAAGTCTCTTAGTAGCTCAGTTTCTGCAATGACTACATCAGATGGGATTCTACTTTTATTCAAATTACTACTTTTCTATATGTTACTGGAGAAGAAAACTCATATCATTACATGGATCTAAGTTATGATATGAAAACTGTTTGCAGATCAAAGTAGAAGATATAGAGGCATATGCCCCTAAGGATTTACTGATTGTGACCACTGGCTCTCAGGTAGGTGGCCCATTTAAATTTCAAGCCCTTCTTTATGGTATCTAAAGTGAGCTTATGATTGGCATCTGTGTCAGGCAGAACCTCGTGCTGCTTTGAATCTTGCATCTCATGGTAGTAGCCATTCCCTCAAACTAAATAAAGAGGATATAATATTGTATTCTGCTAAGGTACATTTGATATTTGAAATTTAATATCTTCTGCTATTTTATTTATTATTCTTGAGTGGATGCAGCTCATCCTTTATTAGTAAATATACAGATTTTATTAAATTTTTTAGCTTCTCTTGCCGGAATTAGGTCATCCCTGGAAATGAAAGTCGTGTAATGAAAATGATGAACCGCATTGCAGACCTTGGTCCAACAATTGTTATGGGTAAGAACGAGGGGCTGCACACGTCTGGTCATGCTTATCGCGGGGAATTGGTAAGTGTGGAAGCTTTTAGCTTTTCTGGCTGCGTGGGTCTCATGATTACGTACCGTATTGAAGTTATTATGTTACTGATATTGTAACACCCTATTGAAGTTACTATGTTACTGATAAAATGATAACTTTTAGTCTACTGCTTTTAAGAATCTCTTGCACTTGATTAGAGCTTTTTGGGTTAACTCTCATGGAGCAGTCTGAGAATAGAGTAGATGCTAATCTCTATTTTAGTGAAAGACTGTCTGTTTAGAAATGTGTGATGAAAGACGATTTAGTGCAAGTTTAATTTTCTTGTTGGGTGTACAGCCTGCAGTTGCTTTTGTACAAATTTATTTTGTCCTTGAAAGGTATATCAGCTTTCACCAATGACATTTGGCGGATGTGATCTATTCACTTCCTTGTATTACCTTAATTCTAGGTATTTGAGGTGCGTAAGTCTCATGGCATTAGGGGGTGTGATCTATTCACTTCTGTGTGTTATCTTCATTGTAAGCATTTGATATGCCTTTTTATCTCATGGTAGGAGGGGATGTGATCTAGTTACTTCCTTTTATTAACTTGATTAGGGAGGCATTTGATGTGCCTAAGTCTCATGACATGAAAAGGCATGATCTATTCGCTTCTTTGTGTTACTGATTGGAGGACATGCCTATATCTGATGTCACGAGACATTGAAACTTGAAATTTAATTCCAGAGCCACTTTTTTATTAATGTGAAATTCTTTTGAAGTTTTGTCGTTCTCACCATTGCCTTCATCAAAACGTCCTATTTCATGCAGGAGGAAGTGCTTAACATTGTGAAGCCACAACACTTTTTACCCATCCACGGAGAACTCTTGTTTCTGAAAGAACACGAGCTTCTTGGAAAGTCAACTGGTGTCAGGCATACCACAGTGAGTAAAACTCTGGCCTCCTTGGATATCCATCAAAATATAAATGGTTTTAACACCATTGAACAGTAGACAAATTCATGTATTAACAGATTCTATTTAAGTCACTGGTCATTCATGATGGTGCTTTGGCACCTTATGCATGCGTATAAACAAGTAACAGATGAAGAAAATTAATGTGTTTTGCTGAATCTTTGGTTTTTACAGGTGATAAAAAATGGGGAGATGCTTGGTGTTTCACACCTTCGTAACAGAAGAGTCTTGTCTAGTGGTTTTTCATTGCTAGGGAAGGAAAATCTGCAGGTGAGTGTTTCCTAAATTTTTTGTGCACATATGGTAGTGAAGGTTTTTGAGTCTTTGACTCTCTTATGTAGTTAATGTACAACGATGGTGATAAAGCCTTTGGAACCTCAGCTGAACTTTGTATTGATGAGAGGTTAAGATTAGCAAACGATGGCATAATTGTGATCAGGTAAGCATTCCTTTCAAAACAGATAACAAACCTAAAATGGAATTGTTTCACGCCACTCATGTCATAAAATCTGATTCAATTTTTCAGTATGGAAATTATGCGTCCAGATAAAGTTAATGGCTTGTCACAGATGTGCATCAAAGGAAAAATAAAGATCACCACACGTTGTCTTTGGTTAGATAAAGGAAAACTTTTAGATGCTCTTTACAAAGCAGCCCACGCTGCATTATCCAGTTGCCCTGTGACCTGCCCCCTGAATCACATGGAACGAACCGTGTCTGAAGTTCTGAGGAAGGTGGTAAGGAAATACAGTAGCAAGAGACCAGAAGTAATAGCTGTTGCAATAGAAAATCCAGCAAGTGTTCTTGCTGATGAGTTGAGGACAAAGTTATCTGGGAAATCAGGCAGTGCATATGGACTAGCTTCTGTGCTTAAATCAGACGATGCTCAATCAAGAAAGCAGAAGGGAAGGCAGGGAGTGGGTGGCAAAGTGGATGGGCCAGCAACAGATGAGCTGGAAGGTTGATATCATTGTTACTTTTTTTGCCCCTCTTTCGTGTTGTTGATATGGAATTTTTTTATGACTTTTTTCATTATTCTCTCATATTTAAATGAATATTCAATCTTTACCAGAAAACGGGACTAGTGATTCAGAAGCTCTGTCTTCTAAAGAAGCAGATGATCCATGGCCAACATCAGATGATGAAACAAGTCCTTCCAGCATACATTCAGAAAGTAGAAGTGAAAGCTCTGATTCTGGTCCTTCACCAACGATTTCTGAAAAAAGCACATCGAAGACGGCAAAAAAACAAATGGAAACCAGAAGAGGTGAGGAGGCTCATAAAAATGCGTGGTGATTTGAATAGCAGATTCCAGGTTGTAAGAGGACGAATGGTTTTATGGGAGGAGATATCCTCTAACATGCTCGAGGATGGCATAAAGCGAACTCCTGCACAATGCAAGTCTCTGTGGGCATCACTCATTCAAAAATACGAGGTTTGTCTCTATTATTTTTTTAACTAAGTTTGATTCTATTACTTTCACCTTGTTTCGAAAGTATAGTTGTGTAATGTGCTTGTAGAGTAGTAGGAAATAACATGACGGTTGGCATTCGCTTGTGTTGTTTAGGAAAGTAACTCTGGCAAGAAAAGCAAGAAGAGTTGGCCTTTCTATGATGATATGCACAACATCTTAGCGGTTGACAAGGAAGCAATGGCAGCAAAATGATTGGCATGCGTAAAGCAAACGGAAGTACATCTTTGTAGCCGGAAAAGGTTGGATGGAGTTTCAAAAGGTAGTGTTCATCATGCCCAAGAGATGCATAATATCTACCAGCGACGGTGGTATGGAGTAGCCGCCGGTGTTGTAAGGTATTGAAAGAGGTACAACTTGAGATCCATTTGATTGTACAATGCCTGACATTATTTATCTCGACGAAGTTCAATGCATTAAAATTGGCTACAGTAGAACCTGTCAATAATTCTCACATGGGACCGAGGTAGGTTTATGCTAAATAGAGAAAACACATTTATACTAGAAACTCGTAAGATTACTTTCTAAGTTAATCTGGATGAACATTTTATCAAATATTAATAAGATTTCATAAGTTTGTAACGTACAGTTATTAAAGGTCATGGGATGCAAAGGATCGGATGCAAAAGCATGGACACCTTCGCTCCCATTTTTATCTCATCCAATTTAATACATAACAACTAATCTCTAACCATTCTGGTTTTTGACTCGGTCCCTGATTTATAACGGAGGTTGCTAAGCATAAAATGGTAACCTTTTTGTATCCGGATTTATCAACAAAGACTGGTTTATCAATAAAGATTGCAACGTACTAACTAGTGTGGATATAATTATCAACAAATCAACTAAGAGATCATATTAGGGTATCAGCTGAAAGATCCCGTTATCAAGATCACACGACCAATTATTTCTTAAAACAAGTAAAATTATCCTAATCTTCTAACCGTAACAAGTAGCCGCCACTAATTTTTATCTTATCAATACTGTACAATAAACTTTTTTCCAGAATAACAGGAGAATAAACCATTCAGGTTGTATTTTACAATTTAATCCCTTAATTTTAATAACTTAACAATTAGGGCTGCCAAACGAATGAGCGAGTTGAGCTCACTTTGTGCTCAAAGTTGACTTAAATAATTTGAAGTTCGTTTAAATTTGACTTGAAATCGAACGAGTTTTGAACATGTATGTTCAAAATCGATTTAAATATTTTTAATTTTGTTTGAGTTCGATTTGAGCTCGAATGCATTTAAATTATTAAATTCTAAGAGTTCAAAACAGCCAATAAAACAAGATTGTTTGGGAGCTCAAAGCCGGCTCACTTAGAAGCTCGATACCAGCCTATCTATGAGATGGAAACCAAGTCGTTTATAAGCTCAAAAGTAGATCATTTTGAAAAAAAAAATTTTTATAAAGATTAAAAATTAATAAAATAATATATCAACAAAACAGTATATAATACTCACAATTCCGGTGATTTTTGCCAATGGCAGTTAGCGCCCGGATGGCTGAGGTATGGGGTACCATTGGCACTAGTTCGGCGAGCCCGATGCATCTATGATGTCGGCAAAGTCGGTCGGAGGAGGCGCCTTGCCGGAAAAAGGGCAAAACAGGGGCAATCAGTGGTGGGGTGACGAGGTCCAACCAAGATGGGCAGCGCTGGGCTCCACTCCTGTCAGGGAAGGTTGTGGCGACTAGATGGCAGCGGTGACAATTGCCGGGATCTCTGACAGGAGTGCGGCACGATTTTGGTGGCTTCGTCGCATTGTGGAGGCCAAGCGACGGTCGGACAGTGGGGGGAATGGTCAGCGATGTTCTGGCGATGACTGGTAGCGTCAATCGGTGGTGGTGCGGCGCCAAAGGTGGCATTGGAGACGAAGGAGGAGGGCGGCGTCGAGGGTTTGGGGGAATGGGTCGGTGGCGATAACGTAAATAAAATAAAAGATGATTCGTCTCCTATTCGAATAAAAAATAATAACTAACTCATAATAAATTCGTAAAAAATTTTAAAAAATAAGAAAAAATTTCATAAAATGTAATATATATACCATAACACCACAATGATATATTTTATAACTAATAATTCACCAAAGCTGCCATATAACGCATCCTAATGTATTATTCGGCCTAAAAATAATTATAAGATCAAATACATAAAAAACATAATGCATACTTTTATATATTCTAATAACTCATTTCTCATCATCTTTCCGACATTATCATCATATACTTAAGTACATTTAACTCTCATCATTCATAACTCGTGGCTGACCTCGGCTCAGCGCTCAGTTTATGATATTGATTCGGCTCAAACCTATGATTGAACCGACTAGTTTGCTAATATAGAATCTCTGACTCGAATTACTGGTTTTACTCAAGAGTTTATTGATATATGCCGAATTATGTAAGAACTCGATTATAGGTATGATATTTTTATATATCTATTTTTCTCTTAGCAATGAACTATAAATTTTGTGACTATCTTATCCATGTTTTTAATGGTTCGCCTCTTATATAAGTCATAGCATGCATAATTTATTAACTTGATAATTTTAGTTAATTAAGTCATAATAAATAATTAAACTATTGTGGAGGTAACAAACTCATGTTAGTGAAAATTAATTTTTGTTCTTTTATTATAATAAAATTATTTTTAAGAATTTATATTATCTACAATTTTAAATATATTTAGAATAGGCAAGTAATATTATATATATTATCATATTAAATTATCGAATCGAGTTCGAGTCGAAGTTATAAATTAATTTCGAATCAAATTTAAATTATAACTGAATCAAGTCGATTCGAATACTACTTTGTTCACAACTTGTATGATTCAAGTTCGAACTCGAATATTTGAATGTTAAATTTATCAAATTCAAATCTAGCCAAATATTAAATATTCATGAACTAACTCATTAAATTAACAGCCCTAACAATAAGCCAATTTCAAAAACAATGAGAAACTAGACCATTTAGGTAAATCAACAAATTCCCTTTCCAGATAATAGAACAAGCAATGAACCATTTCGCCTTTAAGTTGAGATTAATTGATGAAGAAAGAGTCTCTTTGGAGACATCCAATAAAAAGAAGTGATGAAGAAAGTGATCTACGCAAACCCCACACCAACACCCTAACCATTTTTCCACATGATGCAACTAATCCTCTCGGCTGATCCATGGCTAACAGTATCCACCACCGGCGGTAACCCTTACTACATTCTTCCCGTCTGCCTACCTTCACAAAACCCGTTGCCGTGGCATTGCTCAGTTCGGCACGCTGCTTTGTCATCTTCACTACTGCCAACGCTAGCCCTCTCACCTTCTTCCCCTCGACAGACCAACCCTTAGCTCAATCTCAATAATGTATAATACAAAACCTCAACATATTGTGATATCCCGAACGCATATGGCATCGAGCACATACTGCAGCGTAATGTTATGCTGCCAACAATCAAAATAGTTATCTATTCAATAATCAAAGAGAGGGAGGTGGTACAGAAGATTGGACGGACGCAAGCCAACACGAAGCCCTTGTTTGCGTTCACCGGTTACCAGCACACAGCCTGATTGCAATTAATCTAATTCGAATGTTTTCAAAGCCATACCAGCAATCAACCATTGTTTAATATTATACGAAGTTAATCGCGTATATACTCCTTGCCATGCAAAATCAGTACACTACTTTGATAGAATCTACATCTAGCTCCAAAAAATTTGAGTATGAAACAGTTGAAATGATCAAGGAAAAAAGTATCACAGAAAAGCAACTGCTGACGACGATGTATCAGATAAAGAGGTGAATCACACAAACAATGGTAAATCACGCATGCGAAATCATATGCCAGAACTTGCTGCTACAATGTTCTTTTGTAATAACTTCAAGAGATGAACCCAGAGCACAGACTCCCTCTCCAAAAAATAAACAAAGCTAAATCCATAAAAGCTCAACATAAAACGAACTACATCCAACCTCAACTTAATGGCTCTTGACGTACTCTTGCACAATGTTAAGGCCTTCAGACTCTTCACCAAAATCCTACAAAAGGGCAACCATCCCCAAAATCAGATCCTTCCCCACAAGAAGAAAATGCTGTGGAACATAAATTCATTGCTTTTTAACAATGAAAATGCTTGGATTCACATGACGCATTTAATAGAAGAACACAAGTAGCACATAATTCATAATATTGCATAACAGCACAAGAAGCTCATAATTTTATGCTCATCGTTTCTAAACTAAAAATGCTTGCTTTTCACACGCACTTTACCTTGACAACCAGACAAGAACATCCAACCACCTTCCTCGCCTTCCCCTCCGAATCAATCTTGCAGAGCTGCACAGCACCAACAAGAAATCGACCACTCCAATCGATGAAGCGCACAAATAAAATAAACTTCGCAACTGAAACATAGTAACAAGATCAATAATAAACAACCCGAAAGCTTTCAGAGAGAAGAACTTACACCAGACCACTCCCCCAAGGTCTTCGCGCTGGGGACGGTGATGAGTTTGATGTTGCGATCGGCGCACAGGGCGCGGACGAGCTTGACGTAGTCGGGCTGGTCGCAGTCCTCGGCGAGGACGCAGAGCTGGGCGGTGCCCTTCTCGATGACCTTGGCCCCCTCGTGGAGACCGCGGGCGACGCCGTCGTGGGCGAGCGACTTCTTGAGCACCATCTGCAGCGCCGTCATGAGGTCCATCGGCTCGCCCAGCGCCGCCGCCCCCGCCGACGGCTCCGCCGTCACGTCTTCGCCGGACATCTCCTACTCCCCCTCTCTGCCGCCGCCTCCGCCGCCGCCTCCGCCGCCGGTGCTGGTTGGTGGAACGTCGACGGCGAGCGAAACCCTAATGGTAGGGTTTTGAGCTGGAGATGGGGATAGATATAGGTGACGAGGGCGTTCGGTTGATGGACGTCGGACACGGTTGTCCCATGATTTTTTTGGACGAAAAATTGGTCACAATTGTTCGATTATTAAGGTGCTACAGGTGTGTTAGATTTGGTGTTTCATGATATGGTTTAGACTCTGTTCTCCAACAGTCTCTTTTTCCACGTCGATTCTAATTGCAGCCTTGGAAGATCCCAATTAGTGAGTTATAATTGATATTTACTGAAAATACAAAATTTTCAACCACATACACACATACATATTCTTCTTGACTTCTCAAAATATGATGCTTAAATGCAAAATATGGTTTGGTTGGTTGTGGTCAAAAAAATTCCGATATTAAGAAGAATTATTTTTGTTATTTGGATAGCAATATCATGTGGATAAAAAGAATACGGCTTGGCTTGATTAACAAGCAATAACACTTTTTAATTTCAGTTGGACGCGTGCTTAGATGTAAAACCCGTGGTTCCGTTTTTGTTATTAGTCCAACCTCTCAACCCGTCATTCAGTCAATGGCTCGCTCCGCCATGGCCGGAATCCACCACCTCCACCACCTCCACACACGCCGGAGACGGACCTCCAGGCGCGGCTGGTCAGGCGCTCCGTCACGCAGAGACGGCCCTTGGTGGCCGCGGCGCTGCCGTGCAACAATGACGACGAGGTGGAGAGGCAGAGACAGTGCGGGTCGTGCTGATCGTCCCCGGGCATCTCCCCTGACGGGGACGGGAACAGTCTTCCGGCCGTCTTTTAACACATCTGGTTAAGGCTACCCACCTCTCGGTGGATCTTCTTACCCAATTTATCAACCGCGAGTGCTCCCTTCCATAGCCTATTTATTCATTCCAAGAGAAGCATTTTCTAAAAGCGTGAGCATGATGTAGTTTGTGATTAGTTAAATCACATCTTTTTCAAAGACGTTTTATATCGTCCTTTGACATACTAGAGGAGCCTTTCTCTATGGCATCCAGAGCCTGCAGTCACAGAAGATTCTGTCATCAAAACAGGTTTTCTCTTGCATTTAGAATTAGAATACATACGACAGGATGTGCAAAACTAAAGCATAAAAAAATTGAGTATACGCTGGACATGCGTTCAGTTGAGAAGAAAGGAAAGATGAAGTGCAATGTAATTCAAAGAGTAGAAAGTCAATACAGGAAGTCAAAAACAATGAGATCCATGATAGGAAGTTAGATATATAAAGTAAATATCAAAATATTAAGTGATTTCTTTTCCTTAGCCATCTTCGGTTTTTGAAATAAATAGTTAAACTATTTAAAATTTTCGTGGGATCAGAGCCAAAGGGTAAGGGCTCATATGCCTATTTGCAACAAATATTAGGAGAAATATTCATGTACTTCCATGTTGTATCTAATAGATTATTTACCCTGCATTTATCCACAAGCTGAAGCCTTATAAGTTTTAAAATTTTCCTTGTATGTGATGGAAAGTATTAATATAAATATTTAAATATTACATAGCTCTCTTTTTCTAATAATTAGAGCTTTTGGGTCAAGTGGTTAGATTATCTAAATTTACAATCCCCTAACAAGTTAAATCCAGCAGCGTCTAAGGCCCATGTGAAGCAGGAGGGACATGACCCCGTGTTTGGAGCAGAATTCTACCAATCCATACAAGAACAAAAGGCAAAATAAGTAAATTCAAACAAGCTGTTCAGAGTACCTTTTGACGTGCTCTTCTAATACTCCATTTGACATCGTCGGCAGATTTGGTAACCAATTTGCATATAGCCTGAATTCAGAATCAATGGCCGGAGAGATCATAGTTTAAAAGACTTGACAAAAAACAGAAGGAATTTTGTGGAGAGAAGCTACTGTAAGCTCACCTGTATGTGTTCCTTGGTCAATCTGGTTTACAATAGAGCCACAAGAAATGATATAATTAGTCAGCACC
>JAURVB010012018.1:0-25514 GCA_033002965.1 Piper betle | reverse complement strand
GACTCGAATCGTGGGTTTTACAATAAGGATTGAATAATTCTGTCCATATGTACTTAGTATTGTGTACTTGTAGAGTTTGTTAATTTTCCCAATATTGTTAGACTTATTATTAAATTATCTCCATCATATTCGTCATATCTTTTAGTTTGGATTCCTATTTTAAGATTTTTTAGATCTTTTGTAGATTTTAATAAGTTAGGGGCACAATATGATAAACTATTTCCTTCATTAATATCTACTTCTTCTCCTACTACTATTGCTTTTTTCATATTATTTTTCCAGCATCCATCATATATTAATACTAGCGTTTTAGCTCCTAAACCTTGTCTGCTTACTGTCTGCTTAAAATTTTAATTCCTACTACTATTAATCCTATATGAAGTGGAGATTTTTTAAGTTTAACAATTTTACTTATAGATTTGGGATGAAATAAATCAAGATTTATAGATTCGTTTCCAGTACAACTTATAGGAATTTCTCTTGTTGAGTTTAAACTTGTGTAGAAAAATCTAATAGTCCCGTTTTATATAATATTTTAGGATCTAAACTAGCTAATTTTTTTTTATTATATATTTCTAGATTTTTATCTATATCTATTACTTCATCTATTCTTATTTCATTATTTTTTTTTTAGTGACGATATTTCTATTAGTTCTTGAAAAAGTTTTTAAAGCCATTTTACCAATATTTCTAGCTTTGTGAGGTAGTTATTTCTTTTGGAGATTTTGAGGATTTTATTTTATTTAATTTTTCTTCTAACTTTGTTATTTATTCTAGTAGTTGTAATAGTAAACTGGTTGAAAGTTAAACTGGGCTGGATATACTTTGCCTTCAGAACTATTTCCAGTATAAGTAGTAAATCCAAGAAATTCGTTGTCAATAAATTCTTTAGCATCTTTAATAGCTTGCTGATAGTTTGGGTCTGATTTATACCTACTCATTAACTTACTGAAAACTTAATTTGTGATATTTCAGTTTTAATATTTTTTAAATCCTATTTTATAACTTTTAATTCTTGTTGTATAGCAGTAATATGATTGACTGAAAGCTTTTCTAGAATAATCTTGTTTTGATCTTTTATATAATCTAAGTTAGAGATTTTTATAGTTTTTTATTTATTTTGAGTTTTTAAGTTTTCTTCTAAATTTATGATTAAATCTATAATACTATTTAGCTGAGGATTAGGACCATGAAGCTCATGCTTATGACTACTATTAAAGTTACAACATAGAATGCTATAGTTTAGATTAATTACATTTTTTGATGACTAGATATTTCTAAATTTAAATAGTTTAGGTTTTCAATTTTGCCTGAGATCTACTAACTTTGCTCTGTTACCGAATTTTTTACCCTTTTTTTTACTTTTTAAATATTTAATTAGCAATTACTACTAATTCTTTTACTGTTAAATAGGCAAATACTATCCAGGTAGCTATTAGAGGTATTACAAAGGTAATTAGAAGAAGTTTTATAAAAATATTAGTTGTGTCTAGACTAAATATAAGTATTCTATCTCTAGCGATTACAATAAGACTCATTAACAACTTACGCAAATAAGTACGAATAAGATAGATATTATAACTACTGCTAAGATTAATATTTCAATATCAATCATTAAAGTAGTAAAATTATCCTTTAGGTCAATCCACTTCCCTTTTTGGCATGTTCCCATAGACTTCACGGCTAAATGGCCTCTTGCCTCAATGCCAATGTTTAGGACTCAGCGGCCTTTACTCGAGAATTCTAAATTGAACTAAGTTCTAATTTTACTGGCTTATGGGATTAATAATTGAAATAGTATAATCAAAACAAAGTATACATAAAACACACTTTTTATTTATAGAGATGGAAGAGTACAGACACAGAAGACTTACTTAATAAGATCTGCACGATCTTTACACACTGAGTTCAAACTTTCTTACAGACGCTTTAAACTTCGACTTACTTAGAAACTTAGAAATTTTCTTGCTTACACTCTTGCTTTCTGATTACAGACGTAGGCTATTTATGGATATAGACTCCAACTGCTTATACATTACTTTTAATTTTATTAGACACATCCGAGTGTACACTATATTCGGACTTTAAATAAAGTAAAGAAAAGTAATAGAAAGATGCGGACTTAAAATTTATTTGTAAAGTTACGTCTGCCGCCGCATACTTCCAAACTTTGTTAACTGAACATATTCTTTGCTTTAGTTGTTATCCAGGCGCTTTAGTCGTCATCAAGGCGTATCGCACTTTCATCGCTGTCGTACAGGTCGTCTCCATCTTCATTGTTGAAGTTATCTTCTCATTATCTTCAGGATTATTTCTTTCATTGTCACTAGGAGTAGCCACGTAAGGTACTAATCCATAACCATGACTATAATAATGAGGATTTTGTTCATGGCGATCTGTTTCTACAATATCTAAATGCCTTAACTTTGACGTTTCTCCAGAAAACGGTGGTCTGATCTTTTAGTGGTTAGGTGCCCATATTTGCAAAGTTCAACCTTCTATCATGTAATTCAATTATTTTGTTACCAAACCGACTAAGCTAAATATTTTGGTTTAGTTTGATTCAATTTTGAGTGTACTTTGGTTTGGTTTGGGTTTTGAAATCCGGCTGCAGAACATGAATTCGGTTCGGTTCAATGCTCACCCAAGCTGAAGCCTACAACCATAAACATGGTCACCTTTTTACTTTCCCATTGCTTTATAAATGTATATGTGCTGAGTCTATATCAATTTTTTGGACTTGGAAACTAACATAGTCACCTATATCCTTTCCCATTGCTTGCGCCAACTGCCAATGCTCTACCTGATCAGATTGATGGGCTTAAAGTTAATGTTGTGTTTGTTGGACCAGTAGTCTAACATGTCCTAACTATTTACAATTTATGATCTATACCCTTTCAAATTGCTAGGCGCTGTCTCCTATTATTTAGTATTTTATTATACAATAAAATCAAAGAAAAGTAGCATAGTACACTGATAAAAATGGTTGAAAAGTTTTAAAAGATTACATCATCCCAGTGGAAGTTATCTTAAAAGTATATGAAAAAAATGTAAAACTTGGGAGATCATAAAATTTCCTTGTATTTGTATTATATAAAAGTAAGTTTAAAAATTTTATAAAGTAATATTTTCTTGCAAAAAATAAAAGAAATTGAAAAAATTTTAGAAAACACGTAAGAAAGAAATGTTTCATTTTTATCTTATTTTTTTGTTATCTAAATATGCAAGGAAAATCTTTAAAATTTTCATATTAGTTCATTTTATTGCATTTCTACTTCTTATGATTTTTTTTTAGATTTACACTTTTCATGCCAACTAAAAAGATTAGGGTCCATTTAATTGACATAAAAATAGCGTAAATGACATGAAAATTTTGAAATAATCATTCTTACTAAAAGCATTATATTTAATATATTATATATATAAAGTAATATTAAGTAAATCATTTTGTGTCTGAATTAAATATGGTTGTCTCAAAATGGTTACGTCTAAGTGGGAGTATAAAACAATCGTAAATACTTTTAAGTGGCCACTCATGTGTTCTATTATATATAATTTATTATTCCATCTAAGGTAAGTAAAGGGGGAAATTGATTATACATGGGATTGCATATGTGTGGCCCACTTTATACGATAATTATGATTAATATCAATATAAAATATAATAAGTATATACTATTTTTTCATAAAAACATATTATATATATATATATATGTATACTATTTTAAAATCTTCATATCATTTATATTTATTTTATGCTAACGAAACATATCCTTAATAAGTAAATTAGATGAAATATCCTCCTAAAAAACCCCACTTACTGGGCTTGAAAAATCTTAGAACTAACAGGTTTATCCATCTATAAAAATAATTATTCATTTATTAAACTTGAAATATCTGGAGCACAAATAAGGTGGATGTGACTAAAATGTTTCCATTTGAGCTGAGCCCAAATCGGCGAAAAGCTCAAAAGGACTCTCCTCCTTGCTGCCAGCCTGCCACCATTCTTTCTTTCTTTTTTATCAATGATTTTCTTAACTTTTCAAACCATCTAAACTAATTTAGGGTTTGACAGTTAGTTTTGAGGTGGTTCCCAACTTGGCTTAGATATGTTGGTCACCTTTTTTAAAATATAATATTGGTCCCCAAAGTTTCTAATCCATAAGTTGCCCACAATACAATTCACATATTGTTTGTGCCTCAAATTGTACGTGCAAAATTAAAACAAAGAGACTAAACTCATCAAGAACTCTTAATCCCATTGCTTAGAGAAATAGCTCAATCCCAATTCAATAACCTTTCATATTCCTTTCCCCAATCACACGTTCATTATGCTTTAAAGGTCCGATTACTTTAAAAAAGAGTAAAAATCTACTGGAGTTGCAGCCAACATAGTATGGCTGTACGATACAATGAGAATGAGGGAAATTATCATTGATTAAATATCTTAAATTGGAAGAGATATTAATTTAATTGTAAGAGTAATTTTCTTAAATACCATTAATTTAAGTGATTTACATTTATCAGTTAAGTGTGACAACGGGTTTGATGCAGCCTTAGCACTTAATATAGCAAATCCCTGGCCGGCTATAAGACCTTATTGGTGGATTTTTTTAAAAAAAGAGTAATAATATTCTAGAAAGGCCTAAAGCTAATAATAATAGCTCAATCCCAATTCCAGGGACCAGGACCCTTCAAATTACTCTTGATAATGGCATATTCATTTCGCTTTGAAGGAACCTTTGGAGGTCCATACTTCAAACAAAAATTCAAGAACTTCATAAGATTTTCATTTTCTTTCAACCCAAACAACTACGGACAAACTTTGTCAAGCATATTGGACGACATGTTTTTCTACGAGGAGATCGATTAACCTGCGTGAATTGAGCCGAACGTCGATACGTACAGGATCATTCAATACCTCCACAATCAAATATTTGTCATCATGTAATAATCAATCACTAGAGAAATCAACGAAATCACCGAGCCCAAAATTTTGTTATCATTTTCAAGATCTACAAAAAGAACTAATATGAGCTGAAGAAAAGGATTAGTATAGGTTATAACAAGATGACAGATCTGTCATCTAGATGACTCAATGAATGGTTTTCTCCGACAATCTCTTTCTTGGTAACAGCCTAATTCAAAACAAATAATAATTTGTTGCGTCATACAACGCAATAAAGAATCTCTCGGGTACCATCGGCGCCGGTGGTGTCACGAGCCAAGCTCTTGCTGGTGCCTTTGTCGTTGGCCGGAGGCGGCTTGTAGTACATCCTCGCCGTCTGTGGGCAGTGAGAATAGAAGCGAGCAACGATTCTCACCCCGGTATCCAACATCTCTACATACTTCCCCATGTGGACCTCTAAGAAAACAAATACTTCCTTTTATGATCGTCCAATATTGAGTCAAAAATGAGGACGACTCAACAATGAAATCAATTGTGGGTAGACTCAGAAAACATCCCAGATGGGGGAGGCCATGAAATTGGGTGTGGTTTTAAAAGGGTGTTGCGGAGGGGATGAATATATATAGGTGGGAAGTGGGAGGCATTGAGGAGAAGAATGGCGTCCCTCGTTTTTGGGTACGTTTGGTAGAGGTTTGCAAATTGCAAGGTTGGTGTTGGCGCTTTAAGTTGAGAATAAAGAAAAGTTGGAATGTGGAAATTAGCAACCAAGAGGTAGATGTCAACTGGCAAGCAGCCATGAAAGTCCATGGATGCCGCCTCCCACCGCCGATGGGAGTAAATAATTGTCACCGACTTCTGCAGACTTGGAATAAAGTTTGTCAAATCTTCTGCATCTTGCTTGATTATTTCTTGAATAGTTTTTCATTAAAAAAAGCCCCAAAAAACAATAAGAAAAGTAAATTATTAATGATTTTGGGTAAAAAGGATATATATAAATATTTAAAACGTTTTTCCTAAAAATCTAAATATGCTATAAGACCTTCCGGCTAATAAACTTGCAAAGACCAAAATACAAGCATTCATATTAGGAATTTCTCAAATGCCTTTGTAGTGGACAGCAACTATCAAACTTTTTAATGTAATTGAATTTTACAAGTTGTAAGAAAAAAATTATTTGAAACTTATATCAAAATGTATATTTTACTCGTATAATATTTGCCAAGGGGCACCCTAACAAAATTTTATTATAAACATTAGTGCCCTTTCG
Source organism: Piper betle (assembly GCA_033002965.1). Classification (NCBI taxonomy): domain Eukaryota; kingdom Viridiplantae; phylum Streptophyta; class Magnoliopsida; order Piperales; family Piperaceae; genus Piper; species Piper betle. Next base: position 19,338 of record JAURVB010012018.1, on the reverse strand, counting down.
GTTCTTTGGGAAGAATTTGATGCTTGGATTGCTCAACACATCATAAAATAAAAGGAAGAAACTAAGAAATCACAATTTATTGCTTTAGACTGAAAGATTTACTATGTGATTCTGCTAACCACCATTGATTTGTGAGGATTAGATTATCAAATTATTGAGGGTAATGGATTAAAGACTTGGTTATCATTCCTGAACAACTTGGAGCCGGGTTCTTTTTGCACTATTACGGATACGAAAAGCATGGAAAAGTTGGATTTAATTGTCAACTGCTCCTATGGGAGGTTTTTATCACAGATAATAAAAACTTTAAATTTATATAAGATATAGTAAAATCTTAAATTTTTATTTCACGTATAGTCAATTCATATGTTTTAAGAATATTTGACTCATAATATTTATTTTGTTGACTTAAACACCCTTATTCTAACTTCAAATTTTTCTTAAACATATTTTTCTTGTAATTTATATAACAAATGGTATTTTATTTTTTAAAAAAATTATTCATAATAAAAATATATTAGATAAAACAAGAGTTTTAATTTCTAATAAAATATGTCAATTTCAAATTCAAGTTTCAAACACCCAAAAATATTTTTTTTATTTTTTTATTTTTGATGGTTAAAAATTTAATATATTTTTTATGGTCCAAAATTCAATAAATTTTTTTTTTACTTTTTAGCTGATCAATAATATAATTTTAGAGTCTATTTATCTTTTATAAGTCTATATATATATATATATATGTATGTATATATATAAAGTTAGTGAAAGTTATAACTTTTATCTAATATCTACTTTGATATTAATAAAAATAAAATTTATGGGCATTTTCATCATTAAATAAAAAATAATGGAATTTGGTTACGATTGATATGGTTTTAAAATGATTGTATTTGATATAATTTTATAAACTTTGATATTTTTTGAAAGAAAAGTTTCAAATTTGGCTATTTATGATATTTTTCCTTATTATTTTAATAATTATGATTCTTAGAATTTGATGGGGAAAGAAACTTGACTAGTTGGACAAGCTGTTTTTAAAAAAAGAAGGTGATTTTCCGATGCACTTAATTAAGCTTTTTGACCTTTTATAAGGGGTTAGATTAATCATTGTCGAACTTGGCTCATGAAGCCCGTTCAATAGATTTTCCTAACATTAATGAGGAACATACTAGTCAACAAGTATAAAAAGAACTAATGCTTTGCTTATATAGGCACAAAGATCGAGTCTTGATGCCAAGAACAATTTTTCCCCACATAGACTAGGGATTCCGCCCGCCAAATGCGGATGCACAAGGGGATGCCGGTCCTCATGACCGTTTAGTCCAGATGCAGACGTACATGAGGATGCGGATCATGCATGACCGTTGATGATCAGACCGTTCATGACCTGATCATCAACGGTCAACTGTCGATCATGTGACAAGGCGGAGCGAAGGGTGGGCGGGCGGGTTGGCGACGGGGTGATAGGTTGCAGGGGAGATGAAATTGCGGTGGCTTCTCGTAATTAAAAGTTGACTCGACTCCGACTCGAGTAAATAATAATAACTAATTCTAAATAATTCAAAAAAATCCAAGAGAATATGAAAAAAATATCATAAAATATAATAAACATTATGACATAAAAATAATATCAGAATGATATGTTATATAATTAATAACCCACCAATTTTGACTAAGTTGAAAATTTTGTATAGAACTAATTTGGACCAATTCAAATAAACCGATTCTTGACCAATTTAGACCGATTCGATCTTATTCAGTAAATCCTTCGAAAACCAATTCTGATTTTTGCAACTATGGTTGGGCGGCAGCTCCCTCATTTAACATAATGATTTTGCTGTGGTTATCTTATTTACCTCAAAACCACCATTCATGTTGGGTCGTGTTAAAACATGCTCGGGCAAACTTTTGGATGGTTTTCCCGATCATTGCTTGCAATAAGTGTCGTCATTTGTCATTTGTTACAATGCGTGCAATAACAAATAAAAAGGAATTGGTTTGGCTTAGGTTAATTTGATGTTCGACCCTAATGGAAACCAACGATCAAGTTAGAGCCGAGCCAATCTATTTTATATTCAAATCAAATCATGGAACATGGATATACTTTGTAAAAAATTGTATTTTTAGATATTTATGTGTTTTATTATCTTAGGGTATATTGAATAATGAGGAAAGGGTAGCATGAATACTTCAACGTTTGATTGCATTTAAATTTTAATGAAGGAAAATTTGATCGGAAATGGTCAATGACGGCTATTCCAATTTCTAGGCTTTAAATTCCAATTCTGTTGCCATTTAGCGGAGTAATGATAAGTCGTCCAGAGATGGAGTCATGGGACGGTGGAAAACTTTGGTCACAATGGAACTTCCACGGAGTATGTAACCTTATTATATGTTAATTCATAAATTATATACCAATCGACCTAATTATATGTTCATTCATAAATTATATACTAATCAATTAGGATTGTGCGAATCTCGATTAAACTCAATTTAGCTAAATACTCTACTTGAAAAAACTCGAAGCTTAACTCTGATATTCAATGAGTTAGGCTTGGGCTTAACTCAAAGCTCGTATTTTATATAAAAAATAAGATTTTTTATCATGTTTATCTTAAATTTTTTTATATAAATATAATCAAATTATAACATATTATTATATGATATCAAATTTAAATAAATTTATATATGATTCAATAATCTTTTATACATAAATTTAAGATATTTTAATTATAAATTAAATTTTAATATAATTTATATGAAAAGACAACAACAATAATTACGAATCAAGCTAGTTCGAATTCGACTCAAATCCTTATTAATTCAACTCGACCTTGAAAATTAACCGAATTTGAATTGATAAAAAACTCAACTCAATTTGGGCGACGAGAACCCTTACCATCAAATAGTCCAATTTGGCAAGTAATAAGATTGGGAAGAGCAGCTTATGGTTTACCCATCAAAATCTGATTCTTCTCAAGGATTGTAAGGGGGACTTAGATTTATCACTATCTAAAATCAAATTAGATCACGCTGCTAAGGTTACGTATATGAATTTGGGCTACTTAGATTTATCACTATCTAAAAATATTTGGATCCAGTACGAGTTACGGGTGATAGAGTCTGTAAAATATAGTATATCTTATTTAAATAAATGTTATTAAATAAAAATAAATTTTTTAAAAATTATAAATATAACAATCTTCTATTTATTTTCTTCTATTTTACATTTTAGGTGCTATTTTCATCTCTGGGTTGCCAACACAAATTTCAAGGCTTAAAATAATTAAATAAAGCATTTCAACTACCATTAACATGTAATTATGTATCAAATTAGCTTTTAGTACAACCATTAATACTATTAATTGATCGAGTTGACAACTATTAACCATGACTGATCGATGCCTGATTTGCAAGGACTTTATTGTTATCTTATCAAATATTTCTTAATAAATTGGTTAAAAAATTTGACTTTTAGCGCTATAATATCACTTTAAATATCGCTCGATTAATTAATTCGACTATTTCTTTATCAGGCAAAAAAATTGCAAAAATTTTTATGTCATTTTAAATTGAAATATTGGTCGATAACATTTATGGCTGTAATTGAGTATCAAGCCAGTCTAATACGCATTTCTATAATTAAGTCAAAAATAAGTTAATCATAAAAAATTAAAGTAATTAATAAGATAATTTAAAAATAAGTAAGTAAATATTCACTTAAAATACTTTCAACTTCTTTCCTACATATATAAATATATGTTTAAAATTCATTTATTCATATAAATATTAAAAATGACACCTATGTTTTTAAAAAGAACAATAAAAAAATTTTAAAAATATTTTACTCTTATACAAACGTTACAGAAGAAATCCATTGTAATTTTATAATTAACTTTAATTTTATTTTTCTTAATATATTTAAAAGGATATACTCATAATATTTGGTGATTTCTTCATATTAAAAATGATAAATTAAATAAAAGTTTGTGTCTGCCTTTGTACTTTCTTTATTAAATATCATAAAATAAAAATAAAAGAATTTTATATGACAAAATAATTAATGCATACCCTAGTTTTTTTATAAAATATATTCGTAAATTACATTATCGCAAATAATTAAATTATTTATATTGACGCTTTCTTAATGCTACATGTGAATTTATTATTATTATTTTTAAAGTTATATATTTATTACCTCATTAAGTAATAATAATAACATATTAATTACATAATTATGTAATAATATAATATTTTATTTTATTTTTGTTATAATATGATGATAACAAAATTAATAAATCTTTGTTATTATGATTGAATTTCCAAAAAAAGTTTTAAAATATAATTATTTTTTTTGTTAAAAGGGAAAAGTTTAAAAGTCTTTCGTGTGATTGTGATTTTTGGAGCCAGATCACACTTATAAGAAAAGAAAAATAAAAAAAACTTTAAGTAGAAAAATAATAATAACCTCATCGTATTGGACTTCTCTATGTTTTTTTTAAATTTCAGTTCTTCCCTTCTTTTCATCTCCACCGCCATTGTCGTTAGTCATAATTAATCAATGTCACCTATATTATAATCTCAAACTAATTAATGTTGTTCAGTCATAATCTCAACCCCACAAGCATTGTGATATTTTACGGTTCTACCCCTAAAGCAAGTGTCAATTTCATCGTATGTACTCTTAAGGTTGGTGATTCCTTTCTTCTATTTTATTTTTTATATTTTTTAGACATGAGTTTCATGTTTTATGGCCTTTGGATCTTTATTGGAGTGATTTAAATTAGTAGTTATTTCCTTTTGAAAATGAAATGCTAGATAATCATAGATAATTATACAATGAGCTTAGTTTCATACATAATGCTGGAATTGGAATTACGAAGGGAAGCATTTTCATGTATTACAATAGTAGGGGTCCCTCATCATACGATAGATGTGAGAAGACATTCAATTATATGGGGAATCGTAAAGACATGGAGTTATTCCAAGAGGTATGAGGAATTCGAGAAGAATTGCTGAAGACGATAAGTATTTAGTATTTTGGCTCTTGGTATTTACGAGGCTAGTTTTCTTTTCTATATATATATAGTTTGAGGCTCTCCTCTATATGGTAGCCTCTCCTCATGGTAGTCTTTCTTCATGGTGTACTTACTTTGTCCGATGTGTGTATCGGTCCTAATTTAGAGTGTGTTCCAGTTAGAGGTTGGTATTCCTAATTGGTTGGTATTCCTAATTGGAGTGTGTTCCAGTTAGAGGTTGGTATTCCTAATTGGTTGGTATTCCTAATTGGAGTGTGTTCCAGTTAGAGATTGGTGTTCCTAATTGGAGTCAGTTAGAGTACAGATCTAGACAGGGTCATAAGAAGACATGAGCATGAGTTTGGGTTCTTCGACAAGACAACTATAGTTTATTTCTTATCCTTCTCTACCTTTTGTCTATGATTTGTAATTAGGAGTAATTTTACTCATCTCATATTTTTGGTTGTGGTTTTATTTCAATTTAGAAGTTTCCACTTTAAATTTGTGTGTCATATATCTTTTATCCTGTATTGGTTTGCCTTGTCAAAACACACAACATGGTGTTTGGGGATTTTGGTTGTTAAAATCCCAACAGTCACAGGGGCCATATACAATTAAGTAACAATTACACAGATACTAGAAAATTATGCTTTCAAAATGTCTGTGTCAAGAAAATAACTCAGTTAAATTTATTCTTTTATTTTACATGATATTATAATATCTTCTTTGGGTTTTTATTTTTAGTTTAATTTTTGGTGTTGTGCATATTTTGTTGTTTTGAGTAACTGGGTGTGGGAAGATGGGATTTTTATTTGGATTGATGGATTGGAAGACTGAATCTCCCATGTATTTCTATATTATTGACAAAATTATGATATACTATCGTCTTAGTCATTTCCATATATTTCTAATATAAAATTTGAATAAAAGATTGTGGATGCTTATATTAGGTTTTTGCATTTGGTGGATGATGTATTTGTGCACAATGTGTTAGTGGAGAGCCATTCAAAAATGGTTTCTCCCAAAATGTGCAAGTAACTTTTGTTCTTAAAAGATAACAGTACACGTTTAATATGTGTTAAGGGTAAAATTTAATATATTAGTGAAGATGTACTTATAATTTTAAGTTGTTAATTTTTATAAAAAGCAAGATTTAGGCCCCATCACGATGCACCTGGGCTAAATTATTACAAGTTCTTTGTTTTATATAAATAAACTGAAACTCAATCGCTCACTACACGTGTGCAAAATGCATACATGTTTTCTATTCAATTTTGTTTTTTTGTCTTATGTAATGTAAGTACTAGAGTTTAGGGATACACCACAGCACACTTATTACTAAAATATATGACAATTAAATTAATTACTTAGTACAAAATTTATACAAAAAAAATGAAACAATTTTAACTTTTTATTGATAAATATTTTGATGTACAAAAATTTACAAAGAAATCCTTAATTATAAAAATCTTTAATATGCATTTTTAGGCTTCAAATTTACCATTGATAATAATTGTAATTTAACAAGTCCAGTTATTTAAAGGAATTTTGCCATTTGTAATTTTGCCATTTGTGATATACATAGTATGTACCAAATCGATCTGAATATTCTCTTTAGTAAATATTAAGTTAACAAATATTTAAATAAATATAAAAAAGATATTTGATCAACTTGGACTAGTTGAGTCAAAGTTAAACAGATTGACCGAGTCAACAACCTTGAATAAACAAGTCGAAGTGACTCTGTTACTGGGTCAAATGAATAAGCCAACTGAATTGAATTAAATAACCACATGGATTCAACGAAACTCGCAAGTGCCCGGTTCCCAAATTTACAGTAGGATCCATGATGCACGAATCGGCCGATTTCGTGCGGAATCGACCGATTTAAATTGGATTAGCATCGCGCCGATCCGATTCCCGAATCGGCCGAGTTCGGCCGATTCCGACCGATTTAACGTGGAATCGGAATCGGCCGATTTAAATCGGAATCGGTTTTTAATGAAATTACTAAAATACCCTAGGTATGATTTTTATTAAATTATTTAAGCATGGGTAAAAACCTAAAATCAAACCCGCTCCCCCCACGCTGCCGCCGCTCGTCCGCCAGCTGCCGCCCCGCTCCCCGACTTCGGGCTCGCCGCCAACCGGGCTACCGACCTCGCCGCCGACCTCGCAACGTCGCCGCCGACGTGTGGCCGGACCGAATCGGGCTGTGACGCACGAATCGTCGCCGACTCGCCACCGACTCGCGCCGGCTACGGGCCGCCTTGCCGCAGGCTGTGGGCCGTCGACTGTTCGACCGATCGGGCTGCCGACATCCTCCGACATCGCCGCCACGAGACTCGCCGCCGACCGGGCCGGCGGCGGCAGCGACGGCAGGGGGTAAGAGTGGCAATCTCGTAATTAAAAGTTGACTCGAGTCTAACTCGATTCAAAAATAATAATTAATTCTAAATAATTTAAAAATAATCTTAAAAAATATTTAAAAATATCAGAAACTATAATACACAGAATAATATCAAAATAACATCAATACCCAATTTTAATATATTTATATTATAAATTGTCAAATTATTATATATGACCGATTAAATTAATTTGGACCGATTCAACTGAGCCGATTCTTGGCCGATTCAGACTAATTCTGATTCCGATTCCCCCTAGAAAACCGATTCCGATTCTGATTCATGCAACCATGCGTAGGATAGAAAGAAACTTGGTGGCTATCTCAATTGGTGTGGGCCCGCCTATGCCATACCCAGTCCGCTTGTCATTTATTTAAAATATCCAAACCACACATACACGAATTACTTGTGGGTAGGGGTGGGCATCGGTCGGACAAACATCAGACAAGTTATTGTCCGCGTCTGTCCGAAATTTTGTCGGACAAAACTTGTCCGACCGAGTTAATGTCCGATTTGTCCGCCGGGCCCGGACAACGTTCGCGGACGGTTCGAAATTAAACCCTAATTATTAACTTTAACCCTACTTATCAATATAATCCGCCGCCGCCGTCGTCGTCGCCGCCGCCGTCGCCACCACCGCCACCCACCCCCCACCCCCGCAGCCCTCTTCGCCGCCCTCCCCCAACCTCCGCCGCCCTCCCCCGACCTCCGCCGCCCTCTCCCGGTCGTCGCCCTCCCCCGGTCACCGCCCTCCCCCGCCCTCCTCCCGCCCTCCTCCCGCCCTCCTCCCGCCCTCCTCCCGCCCTCCCCCGCCCTCCCCCGCCCTCCGCCGCCCCTCCCCTCCGTCCCCCCGCCCTCCGCCGCCTCCGTCGCCCTCCGCCGCCCTCCGCCGCCCTCCGTCGCCCTCCCCGCCCTCCGCCGCCCTCCGCCGCCCTCCGCCGCCCTCCGCCGCCCTCCGCCGCCCTCCGCCGCCCTCCGCCGCCCTCCCCGCCCTCCCCTTTCCTCCTGTCGGCACCTACCCCGACCTCCGCCACCGCCTCGACTCCGCCACCGCCTACCTCCGCTGCCCTGCCTCCGCCGACTGCCTTTGCCACCGCCTGCCTCCGCCAGACCGCCGCCCTCTCGCCTCCGCCGGTCCGTGGGCGGCGCGGCAATGGTTTGGACGGGAAGAGAAAAACGGCCGGTGGTTTGAGCAATGGCAATATCGTAAATAAGATTTGACTCGAGTCGACTCGACTCCGTCCCGAGTCAATAATAATAACTAACTCAAAATAAATCCTAAAAAAATCCATAAAATAAAAAAAATTTATAAAATAAAACAAACAATATAAAATCATAACGACATGCTTTATAACTAATAACCCATCTAAATTCCATGTAACGCGTCCTAACACGGTAAACGACCTAAAATCAATTTTACGATCTACTATATATAAAAATAAAAAATAACTGGCATATTAACTAAATTACAAGTAGTTTGATATGATTATTAATGCGAATATATAGTTCTAAATTCCTAAATATAAGAGTGACTTTTATCCTTTTTATATGTATGTCATTTTTAGATATTTAAGATATTAAATATCGATTTTATGTATAAATTTAATTAATTTTACTGTATATTTATATTTTAAAATTTTTATAAACTATAATATTAGTCTTATAAATATTAAAGACATTATATTATTAATATAAAATATCGGACATTCGGTCGGTCGCTCGGTCGGTCGGACAAAAAATGTCCATGTTTGGTTTGTTTTAATTCGGTCGAATTCGGTCGGTCAAATTCGGTCGGACATACTTCGAACGTCGGACGGATGGACAAATTCGGACGTCCGCGCCCACCCCTACTTGTGGGTTGTAATTAAATCTTGAACCTTAATTAATATAATCTCTATATTCATCAATAATGTATTTGAATTAAGTTATATATGTGTATACACTCATAGAACTCAAACTCAATCAATCGCTCACATAGACAACCCCTACAGAAAGTTGATGATAGCTTTTGACATGTGCAAGTTACAATTTTATGGCCACATCTCTTCAGCAATTGCGGGTCTTTCTTTGTAAAAGGCTTTTTACAAATCAATTTGCCACAAAAGAGGCACATTTTTATGTTTCATGATGTTAAATTAAATATTACGTTGGTTTTACAGTATAGAACAAAATTTTTTTAAAAATTTTTTTTTCTAAATCACCCAATTTAGGTTGGTTAGGTTATTACGAAAAAAAGACCTTTAAATCGTGAATAACATACAAGGCAACTTTGAATCGAGAAAAGAGTATCAGTGCACCCTTTAATCGTAAATTCTTGAAGAAAAAAATGCATATACGACTTACACTCACCACTCTTCAAATTCACAAAGGTGAATGATTATTGTTAAGCCCCTTGGTTTGAGATAAGTTATCCTCATGAGAGATCTAGGTTTCGAATTTTGTACTGTGTGAGCTCTCTCTTGGGATTTTAACACAAATATTTTTGACAAGACAATGTAAATAATATAACAACTCACAAGTCATGGGAAAATAAAATAGAGAATATGCCAATTTATGATGAAAACCACAGTCCAAACTTCAAATATTCGATCCCAACAGAGACAAACTTCTTTATAAATATAATCAAGTAACAAATTACTCCTAATATCAATTTCGAGTAAAACTACTCCCAAATAATCTTGAATAAAACCATTCCCAATAATCTTTGAGAGTAACATTTCTACAACCACAGATCTATAAACTATCAATTTAAACCAAGGTTGATCCAAAATAGGATGAGAAAACTGAAAATAAACCAAATCGGCGTTAATCTTTGATGGAGAATAAATATTGGTTGACGACTCAGTGAAAAGCTTGACCTAATCGATTCCCATCCACCGAGCACTTCTTTTTCATAACAAAAAATGGTTTCTTTCTCTTCTTGGCACCTAAAACCCTGAGTACCCTCTAAAAATTGATCTGCTGCTCAAAATATACGTGAAGCGATATATTTATACCAAAAACCTCATTTATCATCCGCTAACACAGGAAATGGCGAGCCATAGCATGGTGCGTCAGGAAAATCTTGCTGACAAGCCTTTGCGCCAAGGCGCACCTTGCCGAAATTGATTGCAATATTCCTTGTGGGAGGAATATCCAAAACTCTCAACTCGATATCTCTTTGTACGTCCGCACGCTGAGCACGCCCGTGAGCACACGCCCATGCTGGGCCATTGATGACCGAGATCATCGACTGCACAGTGTGCACGCGTGCCCACACAATGCCAATTCTCTTTTATAGTGCTGTCTAGGGAGGCTCCGATATATTTGCTAACACAACTAACTGATACAATCCACTTGACTTCAAAGGAATATATGACCCTTAATGATCTCTTAGCATATTTTATGCGGTGACACCTGAATGAAATAGACCTACTAAATCAATTATGAGATTAATTTTAGTACATTCTCTCATTGATCGATGTTATCTTTTAATATTTCTTATATCAATTAATTTTAAATAATGATAAAAAAATCTATAAATATATGTAGACGAACGACGAGACACGATGCCGGGAAGAGAGGAAAGTTGTAGAAATTAGACTCTTTTTTTTTGTCTTATTTATATTTATTTGGTATATTTATTCTTTTGGGTTCAAATTTAGTCAATGTTTCTCCCCCTTGGAACCATCATTTATTGACTGAAATGAAAGTGAAGAGCTGCGGTCTTTTATTTTACAAATTACTTGCCATATTTTTTATTTTCCCCTAAAAATAAAATATTAGTCGGAATAAAAAAATAATAATAATAATAATAATAATAATAATAATAATAATAATAATAAAATTGTAAAATTGAAGAACAGTGCATAGATAAGTTTTGAGTACAATTATTTATGATCGTCCCAGGAGTAAAAGCCGCTACCGATCAATCCCCTCAATCTTGTCCTCCACCTCGGAGTACAGATCCCGGAGCCGCTCCAGATTCTCCGGCGAGGTCTCCCAGTAGCCCCGCCCGTTGGCCTCCAGGAAGGTCTGCACCAGCTTCCGAAAAGAGTTGGGGTTGGTGCTCATCAACCTCTTCAACATCTCCTCGTCCTTGATAAAGGTGGTGTTGGCCTCCTCGTAGACCCAGTTGTCCACCTGCCCGGACGTGGCGCTCCACCCCACCGTGTTGGTCAGCCGCTTCTCGATCTCCCTCACCCCCTCGTACCCGCTGGACAGCATCCCCTCGTACCACTTGGGGTTCAGCAGCTTTGTCCGGGCGTCCAGCCGCACCGTCTCGGCCAGCGTCCGCACCTGCGCGTTCGCCGTTGTCGTGTCGGCGATGTACGCGCCCGGCTTCCTCCCGTCCTGGCGCAGCGATTGGACTAAATTAGTAGGGTCGGAGTCGAAGTAGTGGCTCACGTCGGTGAGCGAGATCTCCGACGAGTCCAGGTTCTGGAACGTGGCGTCGGCGGTGCTGAGCGCCATCTCGAACACCCTGCGCTTCTCGGCCATGCCGGCCCCCGGGGCGTCGCAGTCGAAGGCGAACGACTTGCGGCTCAGGTACATGTCCTGCAGCTGCTTCTCGTCGTTCCACGACGAGTTCTCCACCGCCAGGTTGACGTTGGAGGAGTAGGAGCCGGAGGCGTTGGAGAAGACCCGCGACGCCGCCTCCCGCACCGGCAAGCCCAGCTCCGCCGCCTGCTCCACTGCGTGCTTCCTCACGTAGTTCATCTCCGCCGGCTCGTCCAGCTCCGCCACCATCTTCACCGCCCTATCCAGCAGGTTCATCTGCGTCGCACATCATATTGAGTTCAGTTGTTTGTTAAATTGTTCGATGAAATGCTTGTGTGGTAATAATCGCAAATCAATGCTGCTTGCCTGGTTGATGAAGAGGTCTCGGAACACGCCGGAGCAGTTGACGACGACGTCGACTCTCGGCCGGCCGAGCTCTTCGAGGCCGACGGGCTCGACGCGGTTGACGCGGCCGAAGGTGTCGGCCACCGGCCGGACGCCGATCATCCACAGCACTTGAGCGAGTGATTCTCCGTATGTCTTGATGTTATCGGTACCCCATAGCACTAGAGCCACCGTCTCCGGGTACTTGCCGCCGTTGTCGATCTTTTGTCGCTCCAATAGACGGTCAACGACCACCTTTGCGCTCTGCATTGCCGCCGTCGTCGGAATGGCTTGTGGGTCGAGGGCGTGGATGTTCTTTCCGGTAGGTAATACCTTTGGGTTACGAATAGGATCCCCACCGGGGCCGGGCTCCACATAGCTGCCCTCCAATGCCTGTTTTAAGCTCCCCAATTCGTTGTCCATTACTACCAGCTTCAAACACTCGCCTAGGAACATAAACAGTGCGCGTAGCTTGCCCCTGTCTGCTCGGTAGAACTTGGTGGTGGACAGGTACTGCATCCATGGCTCTGCCAATCCGAATCCAAGAATGGAGGTGAGCTTGTCGGCGACGTCCACCACCTGACCTTTCTTGTTGGTCGTCTTCTCCACGAAGGACGAGATGGCGCCCCGGGATGCCTCTGTGATCTGTCGGAGAAGCTCGACGTCGTCGAGGATGCCCATGTCGTTGCCTCTGTAAACGTCTTCAATCTCCCTCCCCACTGTGGAGGCCAATATCCCCGGTAAGGAGTAGATGTCGTCTTCGGGCCGGTCGAGGGCTGCAATATTAACCAATGTCGCCACCGCCTCCATTGCCGACGGTGGCTCTCCAATCACATGAAGCCCGCAAGGCAGCAATCGAGACTCAATCTCCATGATCTTGGAGTACACCTTGCCAACTACAAGGTCTCGTTCTTTGGTGGAAAGCTCCACTCCTTCCTCTGGAAGGGGCACATCCTTGTCGAGGTTGCATTGCTTGGCAGTGCTAATAATGGAGCTCACGATCTGAGGTCCTCGCCCAGTATCCTTGAGTGACTGGTAAGAAGATATGAGCTCGCTCAATTGCTTCAAACCCTTGTATAATCCGGCATTCTCTGCCGGAGGGGTGAGATAGCTAATGGTGTTGGCATAGCTCCGGCGTTTGGCTACTGTGGCTTCTGATGGGTTGTTAGCTGCGTAGTAGTAGATGTTGGGGATGTTGCCAATCAAACTGTCTGGGTAGCAAGCATCACTCATACCAACTTGCTTCCCAGGCATGAATTCCAAAGACCCATGAGTCCCAAAGTGGAGAACAGCGTCAGCTTTGAAGATCTTCTCCACATATGAGTAGTAAGCAGCAAAGCCATGGTGGGGGCTAGCCGACTTGGAGAACAGGAGACGCATCGGGTCGCCTTCGTACCCAAACGTTGGTTGGACTCCGATGAACACATTGCCGTATTGCTTGCCGTAAACCAGGAGGTGCTCACCGTCGGAGTTGAGGTTGCCGGGTGGTTTGCCCCAGTTCTCTTCCAGAGCGGAGGCGTAGGGTGTTAGGCTTTGGTACTCTCTGACGTTCATCTTGTAAGCAATGTTGAGGTTGGGGCTGTTGAATTGCGCTTCCTTGTCGTGGATGACATCTTCAATGAGTGCTTCGGCGGTGTCGGGGAGGCCATCGACGTCGTAGCCTTCTCTCTTGAGGTCTTTGAGAACTGAGTAGATGGAGGCAAAGACGTTGAGGTAGGCAGCTGAGCCTACATTTCCCTTGTCCGGTGGAAAACTAAAGACTGTAATGGCTACCCTCTTCTCCTCCTGTGTAGCAGGATGCACATTTGCAACAGGTTAGGCCTCCACGTTCGTGATATGAAATTGAAGCCAAGTCTGAATTCTCAATTGGCATATGAAATGGAAAGAAGTTCTTGAAGATAAGGTACGAATATTTAGCATTAACCGTAAGACTCTATAGAGGCTCTGTCTAAATGATGTCAGCAGATATGCAATCAAGACAAGCAATTTGCTAAGTAGCTCGACCATGTGCAGTACCTTAGTTTTCTTTTTAAGCTCTGCCCATTTCACCGCTCTTGTGCAAAGCTGTTCCACTCTCTTGTGAAGCGCATGTGATTTTCCTGAACATGACACAACAATTATTCACCAAAACACAAATCATTTTACCTACCTATGATAATCTAGTTACTAGCTATTCCTCTGCAATTAAGCAAACATGACTATGATCGAGCACTTTGGGATGGTAACTAGCTGGGAAGAAAGGAAATGGGGCTTACCAGTTCTACCATCCCTTCCAGAGAAAACAATGGGCTCCATCCCACCATCTAGCTCCGGCAGAGCAACCTGCAAAGCGACCTGAATTGGGTGCAAGCCAAGAGTGCTGTTCAACCATTCCTCCGTCGTCTGGAACACCAACGGGAGCGCCACAATGTATGGCACGTCCAGCTTCCGCAACGCTTCAATGGCCCTTGGATGGTCCTGCCTAGCCGGACCTCCGACGAGAGCAAACCCTGTCAGAGACACCACCGCATTCACAAACGGCTTCTTGCTAATGGGGTCGACAAGGAACCTCTCAACAGGTCCGGAGAAGTCGAGACCGCCGGCAAAGATTGGTATCACCTTAGCTCCCCTAGCTTCCAACTCCATGATCACGGCAACATAGTGACTCTCGTCACCGGTGACTATATGGCTTCTTTGGAGTATGAGACCGATCGCCGGTGCATCCCGGCTCTTGAGCTTCTCGTTTGCGTCACGCCGGGTGCCGTACCAGTTGAGATATTCCTTGACGTCGTCGTACATGGTGGGAGCGAGAGGGTGCCAGATTCCACTGTCCAAGAACAGAACAGGGTCGGAGTACTCGATCTTGGTCTCCTTGAGAGCTGGTATGTACGAGCCGGAGATCATCTTCACGAAGTTCTGCAAATTCTCCGGCGACCCACCAAGCCAAAACTGCAGGCTAAGAATGTAGAGGCGAGCATCCTGGGCCTTGTCGCTTGGCAGATACTTGAGCACCTTGGGAAGAGTTCGAACCAGCTTCAACATGTTGTCGGCGAAGCCTGCAGATTGCTTCTTCTTCTTGAAGAGCTGGAAGAAGGGGCTCTTGGATTGGCCGAGCTGGGACATGCTGAAAGATCCCAACTTGTTGAGCCTCATCACCTCTGGCATTGAAGGGAAGACGAGCACTGCATCCATCCTATCTCTCTCCTTCTCCACAGCTTCCTTCACTTTCAATGCGAGCTCCTCCACAAAGATCAATGACCCAATGAAAATGTTGGCGTCCTCCAAGTCCTTGCAGAAGACCTTGTAGGTAGCTTGGTCGCGGAGCTCCTCCACTAAGTAGCCAACGACTTCGAACTGGGCATAGCTAGCTTCTTTGTTCAGACTTGTGACTGCGGCAGAGAGGGAGGACTGGTACTGCGCCTCTAGTACAACATACACAATCTTCACTCGCGGCAGGTTGGGGTTCTTCTTCGGCTGGATTCGCCGGACCTCCGGCGAGGTCTGGGTGAACAACCCATTACCAACCGCAGCACACCGGACTCTCAAACCAGCTCTGTTGCCCCCCACTTTCCTGGACAGCACAGAGTGAAGCAGCAAATGCCTCTGTGTAAGACAGGAAAATGGCTCGGTTCTTGAGCTGTGTAGGGTGAATGGGGAAGACATCAAAGATGCCATCTCTTCCACTTTTCTATCCTCTCCCGATCACACACTATCTTCCACTTCTCTTCTATAGTCTTCTTCTTTCTCCCAGTTGGTATTTGCTTTCTGTTGGAAGTGGGCAACTCTCATTCCACTGGGAATGAAACCCATGAAGGTCTTATAAATTGGAGGAAATTTTGTGTGGAGAGGGGTGGGAGAGCGATTTGGGCCATTTGTTTGTGCTTGGTGGTGGTGCAATGGCCGCGTGGATGGGACCGTGACGTGAAGAAGATACATAGCGAGGGCCCTCCCTTGCCGTGGAGCAAAATCTAAAAGCGGAGTTTGCTTATCATGGTTGGAAGGTTGGAGATGGAGTTGTTTGCTCTCTGATTGGCCCCTTTGGATTCCCCGCTGGGAGGTTTAGCTACATGTTGGCAGGTCATGGATTGTTAGTACGAAGACTACAAGCGTGTGAAAAAGTTAAGCATCTTCTCGTGGCCGGTTGCTTTTGGCACCAGAAAGGGTTCGCTGATTTTTCTGGCCCATGGCTGGTGATTCTCTTGTGCAGATTATGATTTTTTTTCAGATTGGTAGGGGTGACAGTGATCGGGTGCAATGGAAGAGTCTTATTGTTGGGGTCGTTATTTAACTATTTTACTGTGGAAGGCTTACAGTTCTTTCTGTCAAATTTCATATACGAAATGAAAAACAATTAGTGGTAGAAAGTTGAAAACCACTTATGGGATGGGGAAAACTAGGTGAAGATATTGTGTTACTAGCTCTTCCAATGTGGCTAGGTTCACAGGCCATGTCTCTGTAAAGTGTAAATTACCGAAATATGATCCCGGGGAAAACATAAAATCGGTGGTAGGATTTAAACCCAAATCAAATTACTCTCGTAACCGAATTAACATGAAAGGAAATATTTTTGTTCGATTAGTTTCATTGTTTTGGTTATTTCAGTTCGAAAATCGAATTAAAATATTTGTTGGGTTTATCCCACATCAGTTTTGGGGTGACTGGTGTCTTGTATATAGACTAATGAAAAAGTCTTATTCCCTCAGCTAGCTTTTAGATTAAGAAAGACCCGTGACAGCTATCCCAAGTCACTCTTGGGGGCCCAAAGATTTTTTCCCTAGGCATGTGTGTGAGGTGGAGATGATTCAGGTGGCTAGGTGGAGATGATTTGGGTGGCTTGGTCCTCACATTACGGTTGGATTAGGCATGGTGAGGTGGTAGGTAGAGATGATTCGAGTGATCTGATGTGTCTCTGAGCTAGCTTTTTTGGATTAAGAGAGGCCCGTTACACCTATTACACCTATTGCAAGGGGCCAAAGATTTTTTCCCTAACAATATCAATATATATTTCAGTTTACCTCCCGCCATCCGAAAATTTTAATTTTACATTTCAGTTTACCGGACGGCGGAGGGCAGGCGGTGGAGGAGGGGGTTGGCCTTGCTCGGGGTATGGGCATAGATGGTGACAGAGTAGCCGACGTTGGCAAGGTGGCCAGCATGGCTGAAGGTGCAGCCTGGAAATTTGCAAAATAGAAGGGGCTTGAGATGGCTGTTGTAAACCACTATGGTGATTGCTCCACTTCTTCAGCCAACTCTCAACAGTACTGAAGCAATGTTGAATCTTATAAACGGTATTCTCGTATTTTTGGTTGGACTCTAGCTATAGCTTGTGTTATCTTCCTGGCCTATATATTGGACTGTTCCTTATTAATGTTATTATTTCAGACTTTTTTTTAATTTAAAAAGGACTTAGTCTGCATTGATATGCTTTGAATTTCAATTTTTTTGATTGGCAAGAATTCTTATATGGAATTAAGTTTGTCTTCAGCTAGCATTGCAGAACCTTGCTTTCTAACTGATCCAGCTCCAAGTGGGAGCAAATTGAACTTTTCGATGATGAACACCTATTCTCAGTTTATGCAGTTACTTCCAATTTGATCAGCTAATCCAGTCCTTCACCTCTTGTAACTTCATATTCGCAGCTTTCTTTAATTTTGTATCATTCTTTCTGGAATACTGATTTGTCATCTTAATTAAATTCATGTAATCGACCTTCGCAATTGTTAACTTCTGTTTTATATAATCAATTAGTCGATGGTTTTCATCTTATATACTGATAAAAACAGCTTCAATGCAGGATCTCCAACCTTCCCAAATGCATCATTATCATGGGTTATGAAAGATGTTGCATTAGTGCATTTTCTGGCATATGAAGTCCCTTCTGCGAGTGGGAGATATTTAACTGTGGAAAGAATTGCTCATTTCTCGGAAATTGTAAATATATTAAAGGAGCTTTACCCCAACGTGCCTCTTCCAGAGAAGTAAGATCTAGGCATCCTTCTTCCTCAGACCTTGAATCTCTATAGCTTGGTCAGCCTGTTCTTATTTTGGAATCTAACAAATAGAAGTTACCCTTTTTCTAACAGAGAACTTTGGATCAGTTCAATTCTATAATGTGGAAATGTGATGATTGATTCTATATCTTCTCCTCGTAATGCTACCTTGTCGAGATTGTTCATATAAACTATCTTCCAATTGTTGAAATGATTCTATAAAATTTTTCTTTCACTTCCTGGTAGGTGTGCGGATTACAATCCTTACACCCCTATCTATCAGGTTAACACAGAAAGGACTAAAAGCTTGGGTGTGGAGTTCACTCTTGGAGTGACTCTGAAGGAAACAGTGGAAAGTTTTAGGGATAAGAACTTCGTGAGCTTTTAGGAAGCGTTGTATTGTATGGACGAAGCAGGACGATCATGCAAAACAGTAAGTTAATGACATGTTTTTCAAGGAAAAGTTTGCTATAATTACCAGCTAAAGAATGAAAGTAGAATATTGTTATGGCATTGTCTCTCCAAGAATGTTGTCTTAGTTCGTACTCATTTTGTCTTGTATATTTTATTTCAAAAATTAGTATTAGCAAAAAAATTAGCATTATCAGGACATTTGGATTATGAGGGTTAATTTTGTCCAATTTGGAAAGAAAATTTATAACTATATATAAATTTTACTGATGATTGGGTCTCCTCTTTAGTAGTATAAGAAAATCCGTACTAACGGACTATTATAATACTAATTAATCTCACATGAATATCAATAACATGCATATCTAGCCATCCATTTAGATCACATGGTTATATTCTTTTATTATTTGGATAAAAATATTTTTATGATTTGACCATATGTTACAAGCCTATAGTATGGGCATGGATTTGTAGTATTTTCAATCTTAGTCTCACATTGGGATTGAGATTGGCCAAGGAGTACTATATAATATATACCCAAATTCCATAAAATGTGGGTTGGCCAATGTCTTCATTTGTTGCCTTAAGTGTCTCACTCATTTTGCTTATTTCCACTTTGGAGGCTACTCAGGGCATGGGAAAAAGCCCACGCTGTCACGCGGGCAG
>JAURVB010012017.1:0-37626 GCA_033002965.1 Piper betle | reverse complement strand
AAGGCCACCCAGGACTTAGGCCGCCGAAAACCTTCTTTTTTCTGTACAAAAAGGTGTGGCCATGGTGGCGCCTTGAGGTCAGATCGTGTTTTAATTTGTTCCGAGGCAGGTCTAGATGGAGTTTTAATTTGTTCCATTATCAAGTTTGATTTTTCAAAGCAACATTACCAAAGATAATGCTATTAGTTATAATCAAAATGCAAAGAAAAAATCTAAAATGGGTAAGAGATTCAAGAGATAAGCTCTTTGCAAGGAAGTGGCACAAGAAGTGCTGAGTACCATTAGTTCGCACTTAAAGATGGGTATTATAGATGGTACTATAGTTAACTTAAGATCCTTTTTATAACCATTGGACTATATCTCGATTAGGGAGCTAGTTATGGGTTAAATATGGACTAGAGAGTTACCAACGGGCTTAAAATAAGAATTTTGACGACGAAATTTCTTAAAGGTACGTAAATTATAATAACTAAAAAATTTAATCTTACATCCATTATTTATTTAGATAAGATCTAATATATTAGAGGGGATGTGAAAAATATTTTTTAATTTTATTAATTATATGTGGGAATATGCATATAAATCTTCACTTTGGTAAATTAATTCATGTTTATATATATATATATATATATATATATATATATATATCATATCTCTCTCTCTCTCTCTGTACGCCAAGGGGGAGGAGAGGTGTGAAGGTAGGACGGAGTGTAGAGTTTTTTTTATAATTCTTTTAAAATAGATAGATCAGAGCCATTTTATAATCAGACGATCCATATTAGATTGTGGTGTAGAAAATTTTTTTCGCCTCTTGCTCGTTAACCCATACACACATACACACACACATCTCTCTCACACTCTCTCTATATATATATAATATCTGGCCATTCATTTAAATCATATGGTTGTAATTTTTTTATATAAATAAAAATACTTTCATCATCCAACCATCCTTGTAATCTAACAGTTGATATTAAAGTTGATAAAGCTTATATAAGAGTATTAACTAATGATGATACTAATTATCTCTTAATTTATATATGATATATGGTCATTCAAATAATTAATGGTTGGTGGTGGTACTTAATTTCTTTATTGTTATTATTTTTCTCAGTGCTTTTTATTTTGAGGATGAGTCTACCACTTTGGATGAAGCAGAGTTGGCAATGCTTGAGCTGTACTGTAAAAGATCCCAAATAAAAGACGGGCAGAGGGTTCTTGATCTTGGTTGTGGTTTTGGAGCTTTAACTTTGTATATTGCACAAAAGTATAAACATTGTCAGGTCACTGCTCTTACCAACTCCAAAATACAAAAGGATTTCATCTTGGAAAGGTGCAGGTAATTAAACTCATAATTTTTTATAAAACAAATAATTTACTTCATAACTTCAATTCCAAGTGAGCTTGAATCAGCTTGTTAGGGCTCCATTCAGTTTCTGCTAGAGCTTGGCTTACTTCATTTAGATGACAAGGGGAGTGTTTGCCAAGCGGAGTTGACTTGATTGAGTATTACTTGATGTGCTTTTTTATTACAAATATTACAAAATATTACGTATATTATTATTCACATGAAGTCCTGCAAAAGTAGTAGGCTGAAATATAGATTAAAAATTCGAGACCTGAACTCAACTTGACAGACTAGATAATAGAGACTTGATACAAACCAACTCGGATTCATTTATAATAATTTTTAAATGTGGAAAGATAAAACATTTTATAAAATGAGTATTGTTTCTATGTTCAAGGTTTGAAATTTAAACTTGTACCATTTTAATATGTTAATTTAGTTAAATTATTGGAAAATAGTTACGTTTTAATAATTTTATCAATTAAGTACTTAGTGTGGCAATCATGAAATGTTATAACTACGAAATCACTTAACTCATAAAACACAGAATTCAAATCAGCATACAGATGATTTTTTTGGTCAAAAGAAAGATTTAAAAATAGAAATTAAACTGGTAAAGACAGGTTCTGGGCAGCAAAAGTTGATTTAATTTGTTTTACTGCACGCGCAAACCATACATATAATTTTGAGAACTTATACACATATAAGCTCGATTGTCAACAAAAAATACCTCAACTCTATTTGTATTAATTTTTCATGTTATATTTTTATTCCATGCGTTAATAACTTCAATATGTACTGATCCTCAATTGTATGTTTTTAATTTTTAGGCAATATAAACTGTCCAATGTTGAGATACTTGTGGAAGACATAACAACATTTGAAACAAAATGCACCTTTGATCGTGTACTAGCTATTGGATTAATTGAGGTTAGCTTGTTTAGTTATGAATTTCGATAAGTAGTTATGTAGTTCTTAAAGATGATTAATAAAGCTATTTCATGTTTATAGCATATGAAGAATTATAATTTGCTCCTTCAAAAGATATCACAATGGATGTCAAAAGATGGACTGCTATTCATAAACCATGTTTATCATAAAACATTTGCATATCAATATGAGGTAAGTAATACCATAGATTGCTTCATAATGTTTGAATATTATGATTTTTAGTTCATAAGATCAAACCATAATTATGTGAATTACTTTCTACATATATTTTATTTAAATTCACACGTAAAAATGCAGCCGGTCGATGACGATGATTGGCTGACAAATTATGCTTTCTCTAAGGAGGCTATGCTTATTCCATCAGCATCATTCCTTTTATACTTCCAAGTGAGTAGAAATGCTTTAGAAAATTATTTATTCAAATGTGTTAGAAAAATGATCATATACCATGTTTAACCTAATCTTCTAACAATTTTAATAGAAATTTGTGTTGTTAATAAAAATTGCTAAAAAGTTCTCATAAGAAAACTGATGATCAATTTCTATTTTAATATTTGAATGTGAAGATTTACTTTGTCCATATAGTAGTTTATAATGGTAGTTACTTAGATATCATCTTTCATTGTTTTAAAATAGCACCACAAGTTCACAAAGCCCGAGAGTGGTCATCCAACAATATGTTATTTTTTAAAAACTCGAGAACATGGCAATGCTATGATCTTGACTCCAAGCCATTTATACTATTTTTTGAATTAAATATATAAGGTGTTATATGAAAAAAACATATATTATTCTTTTGACACTTGAAATTAATAAATAAATGATACATATATTATAAAAATATTAATTTAGTTAAACTAAAAGAAATATGATATATTTTAATAATCTTTATTACTCAATGATAAAATATATTATTGGAGAGTCATCTACAGAGTTTGATTTAGAGAATTTTTGGATATTTTTTTAAAAAACTGTGCGCTATTGTTGTCTTTACTTATTACCAATGCTTGTGGGTGATTTGTCTTATGTGATGCAGGATGATGTATATGTTGTTGGTCATTGGACGATTAGTGGAAGACATTTATCTCGAACCAAGTAAGTAAAATCTTCAAAATCATGAATTTATAATTTCATGGTAACAATGAAAAATTAATCAGATTGTTGTGATGATAATGTAATGTATAGTTTTAGCTGGACCACCTAGATACTCATTAATGAATCAATTGGAACAACTTTTAAACAATTTAAGTCAATTGAAACATAAAGCAATCAATCAATCACACCTCTTAGTTATACATATAAATCTTGGATATCTTAAAAACCCTTTTAAATTTATTATGAAAGCAACATAGCCCTAAATTGAAGATTGGTAAAGCTTTTATAATAATCTATCATCACTTATTGGGTCTGGGTTTTTTTCACTTTACTCCTGTAAGTGAAAGTTTAAAATAGTATTTGATTTTTCAGGTTGCTTTGGAAAAGAAAAAGTGTTTGATTTATACTTTGTGCCAATCTTCATTTCTTTACGTATCTATGATGATTAATTAATATAATTTAACCTATAAGTGCAGTGAAGAATGGTTGAAGAGGATAGATGCAAATCATGATGTTTTAGGGGAAATTGTGGAGCCTGTTACTAATAGCAAAGAGGAAGCTGCAAAATTGATAAACTATTGGAGGCATTTATGCATCATAGCCTCTGAAATGTTTGGGTATGCAAATGGAGAGGAATGGATGAATTCTCTTGTGCTGCTCAAGAAAAGATCACGTACCTAGAGTGTATTTGCCACTCAACCCTTTCATATCAAAATGCTTCGTAGACTTGGTTCATAAAACTTGCAGATGTGCTTCATGCCATATGTTCTATGGCATCCAGTTGCTTTCCCTTAATCCTTTGCTATACTTATTATTATAAATAAATATAATAACAGTGCTTCTGGCCATGTTTTTGTCATACGCTACAAAATTGAACTAAACCTATTCTTGATTAATATAATTTTTCTAATTTTTTCTAATTTAAGCTTCCAAGCAACAAGAAGTTTCTAATTCTAGTTGAAGTCACACACTCCTAACAATAACAACTTTGACTTCACGCCCGAGTCAATAACATAGCCCCCTTCTACAAAGTATCATATGCCTAGGCACTTGCCACACCCCCAACTTGAATATCCTCACGCTTTATCGCTGAGCAGCACTATCCGAGCCCAAGAGCTTGAACTTACCCGTATAAATTAGCTCTATTTGCTCCTATAGTTTGTTCCTCCGAGGACCTGTATATATAAACATGAACCACCTGTTCCACTAAATACGGAGCTTGAATCTCCAGCTCCACCTCAACCATGCTCTCTTTCATTTTGTATATATTTCCAACCCTCCAACCTTTGATTATAATAATACCTCTCACCACATGTACGACTCCACTTCTTGTGTATCACCTCATTGTTCAGTCCAACGACGGATCGAAGTGAGATATTATAATTCATAAAGCTATTCGTTATACAATTACATATAAATATTGCAAAAACGGATCTTAACCATCAAAAAGGCTTAAGACAGTTATTTTATAGGACTTTCGTATAATGGATGCTGAATCATACTAACATAAGAAGATCTTAACTCTAATGGAGCTCCTAGCATGAACACTCCGAGTTACGAGAGAGGCAGTACATCCCCGATAACTAAGAGGGTGACTTTAGATAATGCAGATGATCACTTCAACCTATAT
Organism: Piper betle; assembly: GCA_033002965.1. Lineage (NCBI taxonomy): Eukaryota > Viridiplantae > Streptophyta > Magnoliopsida > Piperales > Piperaceae > Piper > Piper betle. The sequence goes on along the minus strand of JAURVB010012017.1, from coordinate 32,602 downwards.
GAAAGCAACACCACCAATATAGCTAAGAGGTTGACTTTTAAATGATGCGTTCTTATATCTAGCTACAACCATCAAGTTAGATGACTTATTATTATATGATGATAAATTTAACTGGCACAATAGAGGGGTTGCGGTTACCTATTCCATATACCCACGAATTTAACATACATAAACAAAACATCATCGAGTGTCATAACATCATACCTTAGCACCCAGTCTTTATGTCGGTTCTTCATGCGATATGAACCATAAGCTCCTTTGATCCACATTACTCTAACACACACAGCTACAACTAAATAAGTTTTGTCTACCTGCATGTACTCATTATGTTTCAAGACTTACACACCTTAGTGATGATCCTTAAAGTGCCCTAGCCCTAACAATGATAATGATAAAAATAAAGTAATATTAATGTACACACCGATTACACTTGACATATCCACATGCATCATAATAAGTTTAGGGCACCAACACAAATCATAATACAACATTTTGTCTCAAAATTTCCAATAATATATGAATCCCAAGTATGTAAATCATACAAAAACATGGTCCCCAATACATAACACAATAACAAGACACTATACCATCACCTGCCATGAGCTTCGATCTGTCCACCTACACCGTCCATTGATGTGATTACTCACCTACATGGATATAAGAGATAAAACCCAAATGAACCTCGAATAGCACCAGCATGCAATATGAGGGAATGCCTCAACACATGCGCATACACACAAGGCACTTAATTAAGTGAATTACTTGCTTAATTTTACGATAAACCTCATTATGTAACTAAATAAGGGTTTGGGGTTTCATGTATACTTAGTGAAAGTCTCATACTTATGGGTTTTATTGAATGAACTTAATCGAACGATTTTTTCGAATAGGCTAAATGGTGTCTAAATAGGTTGAAATTTAGATCAATGAGCCCTCTCACTCTAAGGATGTGGAACAAAAATTACTAAGTGTTGGCCCATTTGTCAACAATGGAAACAAGACTTGGCCCATTAGTCAACAATGGAAACAAGACTCACTAAGGTCGGGATTAAGTGCTGAGAATAGTGTTCCTAGGCTACACAGCGATCTTCCTAAGTATCGTTTATGGGCTTGGAGACTCCAAATAGGCCTAGATAAAATTCGAGAGTTACTCAACACCATGAGAATGCATCCTCTAAAATTACAATTCCAAAATCTAAGGATTTGTGCCTAAGTGGACTCTAGAATGGAAGGCATTAGCGAGGTCATTTCTGGGGTTGGCTGAACCTAATGGGCTTGAGAAAATCATAATGCATGATCTACTAGACCAATGTCTCTCAAATTTTTTAGAAGGTGAAATTTTATACAATTTTACCACCAAATAGCTAGGGTAAGCGATTATGTAACAAAAGCTAGGGAACTAGGATTTCACCCTGTATTCCTCTACACTCCAGAAAATGTGATTAACTAACCACCTAATAATTTTTAATTGTTACCAAAACATACAAATTTTTGGTAGACAATTAGTAAGTCAAATCATAATTTTTATAGATTTTATTAATGACTTTTAATTAGCTCACTAAGGAGCACAATCTTATAGCATGACATAACACATTAACAACACAACATACACATAATGCACTAAGGAGTTCTGTTCAAGCCCTTAATGAGGTTTTCTTCATGATATATTTTTACTTGAGGAAGTCAACATGCAGAGTTAAAAAAATATTGACATCAAAACCACCTAAATCAGATGCAAAAATTGGAGAAAGGGTCGGCCAGGTCATGGTGACCATAAAAGTTGCCACCTTTTACCAAGTTTGACACCCCTACATGATCACACATGCTCTAATCGATTCAATGATATACATGAAACTTGTAGATCTATCATTCCTGAATACAACAAGACCAACATCATGCAAAATTATCATCTACAACGTGAGATATGATGTTTACACTAAAATAGTGCATGTCAATGAAAATTGATCATTCAAAAATGAATAACTACTTTTATAGATAAGAAAATGAAATGATTCTAAATTCTACTAACTCCTAACACATAGATGTACATGGTCAAAATGGACAAAAATTATAAACAAGCATGCATACACACAAAAAGAAGCATAAAACAATGCAAAGATGTAGAGAGGAGAGAGCTTGACCTCAAGGGGACCCAAGGGGAGGTCTCTTGGGGCTTCATACTCTAAGGCCTACGACCCTAATACCCCAAGACCTATGACCTTAGGGGGTTAGGACTGGCTTGGAGAGGCCTTGGAGAAGCTGGAAAGAGCTGGAGAAGAAGAGGGAAGGCAAGGGAGGAGACGGTCAGATGGAATGGAGCAGAAGGGTGGAAAATGAGAGGAAGGGGGCAATTTATAGAAGGGGAAATAGGGCGGACGCTAAGGCACCAGCCCAACATAAGGGCATTGGCCTCTGAATGCTAGACCATGAAAAGCCATAAAAACAAGCACATGTGCTACAAATCCGAACCACATGCAAGCTTCGGGCAACTTTTTGGCGCAAGGGTGCTCTCCCGGCTCCTTTGTACCAGAAAGATAGGGGAACTTTTCAAATTTGGATGGAAGGGCACTGTCCGCGCACCTTTCCGCCTAAATAGAAACCCTAAAGCAACCAGGGACTAGCACACCTTAGGGTTTCCACCCTTAGGCACCCTGGGCGGCTTTAGGAACTATGTCGTGGGTCCCGCAGGGGGTACGATTGAAAATGGACTAATCATGCAGCAAATACCCTACACTTGTGAGGGACTTTGTCCTAAACCTAACTAGACTTAGCTTGAATAAAACCAAAAAAAAGAGCCAATATGATGTAGTGTCCAATTGGACGGCACAGAGCACTGGGGGAGACAAAGATTGTGGCTTGTGTATACATATCATAAATACGCATGTAGCAAAAAGGGCCAGACATGCATCTCAATCTAAGTCATGACCTAACCAAAACTAAAACCGTCGGGAAAAAGCCTAGGTTTTACATCTTAGAAAAGATTTCCTGTAGCACTTGCACAAGCTTTTTGAATGCATCTTTTCTCCCAAGGTTCTTGCTATAGAAGGGTGACAACAATCAAATGCCGCTATGGATATGTGAACTTTCTTAAGATTGGTGAGCTATTATAATAGGTTAATTAATCAAGGACTTCTCCATGGTGCCAGACTAATAACTCTTGTGAAATAGTAATTCTTCTTTTTGTTTCATCCATGATTTTGTCTTGTTTTATGTAGGTTGTCGTTGAGTTTTCGGTGACTTTTTAGTTTTCTAAAAATCATTAAATCATTGCATATTTTAAGCAATTCTTTGTTTTTTAATATACATTATTTTAGATATTATTTTGTAGGTAAGGGGTTGTGTGATGTTAATGGAAGAACATCAAGATTCGAAGGAGGAATACCAGAACTTTATTCCAAACATACATCTAAAGATTCATGCTTATGGGCATACATCGAAAAGAAAGCTATGATGCACATGGAGGAGGTAGATGAATTTGGAAAGTCATGCATATGAATGAGGGAAAGGATGTTTAACTTCATGATTATCAATACCTCTTCTCCAACCATCCTACCTCTATATATAGCCTCATACTCCTTACTAGAAAAAATAATCAAAAAAAGAAAGAATTGAAAAAACATAAAGAGAAGCTGAAAGAAGCATTGAAGGGTTGAAGGATGAAGGCTACGCTTTAGAGTTTATTATTATTTTCGTTCTTTCCTTTCTCCCTTTGTTTTATTCTTGCAATGATCTTAATGATTGCATTGAGTTTCTTGTTTTTATCTTTATCTATTATTGAGTAAATTTGTTGAGGGTTCCCAATGGATTTTAATTGTGCAGTTCAATTACGTCTATTCATTTTATTTATTTGATTATTATGTATGGAATTTTGTTTTATTTTGATTTAATTTAATGCATACGATAGATTGGCCACCTATTGTGATGGAGATATGATTTCGTCTACGTGATTTGTGTATAAGGTAGAGGTATACCTGTGCAACTTATGTAGCTAAGAAGGTTTGTTCTTAATGTGTAATAGTATGGGAATATAGTAATTAGATTCAAGTGATAAATATTTGCAGTACCTTGAGAGAAGGTTATAAATGAATTTGAATCTCTTGGTTTACTTACTAGTGCTTTGATGTAAGATGAGTGAGGAACAAAATAATTAAGTGAAATTGTGAACCCTATGTTAAGGCGCTGAAATGATCTTTTGTTTATTTAATCCTAGTTGTTTTTAGTTTAAAAAAATTGATAGTTCTTTCTCTGTGCTCTTTGTGAACTAATTTATGTTGTTCATAATAATAGAAAATTGTAGTGAAGCGCCCTATGGGAACGATATTTTTCTTACCATTTTATTACTTGAGTGATCTGTGCACTTGCAGGTTTTCGCACAAGTCTTTGGCGTTGTTGCCAGGTTCTCTCTTGCAACTTCATTGGTTTCTTGGCTTCACATGCATTAAGAAGCACGAGACATATGGAGGTAGGAAGCTTGGGGAAGATGTATTAGTAAGCTTGCCCGTGAAGAGCTCTTCCCCCATTCACATGCATAGACTTTCCCATTTCATTTCTCCCTTTACAATGTATGTTCATATGCTTGACTTTTCAGGTACATGATTGGAATTGACTTTTGTTCTTCCTCCTCCGACCTTTTTCCTGAAAGCAAGATTCGTAATATATATTATGATAAGTAAGTAGCCATCTATAATTCAATGACTACCACCTCAGAACATGTCTTAAGTAAGCCCCTATTGTACCTTTCCCCTACTCATAACATGTCTTAAGTCCCCCTGTTAGGTTTGGCCGATTTGTTGGAAATAATTTTCATTTATTATTTCCAACCTTGTCATTATCCCCAAGAGAAGACATTACACCTAATCCTAACCTAGCCTATGTATTCGAGTGTGCATTGGGGCTATGCCAGTTCTCAAATCTTGGAATTTTAGATCGTATCTTACAGCTAGGAAAGCAAAGTCAAATCCTCTTGAGATGACTTCACTCAAAAGTAAGCAAGCGCTCCTCTGAAACCCCATAAATATATATTAGGAAGTATATTTGTAACTCACATAATATGTAATGGGATGAGATGATTCACACTCAAACAACATATTTCAATAAACGCTTATTAGTGGGGAGTGAAGCAGATTTCTGACATTGGTATGTTGAACTAGTTGAGGAAGGTTCCATGGTTTGGAAAGTGATATAGCCCAGTACGCACTCGGACACTAGAGTTTAGGTGTATTGTCATTTTATAATCAGAAATGAAAATTATTTAGTAGTTTTATCACTACGTGAAATTTTCTATACAAGTAATAACTAGCTGGGAGTTCTATACAAGTAACAACTAGTTGGGACTGTGCCATGTCAGGAGACAATGGTGGTGAATTCTATTAGAAACTTAAGCTTTTGCTAGTTCCTGGTAACACATCATTGAAAACCCAATAATGAACAACCCAAAAAAATTAAATTAGCCTCATAACGTTTTCATAACAGCAAACACATCCTTTTATCATTAAAATTTAGAACATATAAAACCAGTCACCGATGTACTCCCCGTAAGAAATAATGTAATAATCAGTTCATCTCTTAATTCAAATCGAATATGCTTATAGTGTGATTATACAACGAAGATCAAGTCTTCATAATTCTGTGTTAATTTAAATTGAATATGCTTACAGACCAAATTCTTGTAGTTTGAACAATATCAAATCAGTTACAAGCTGTTGTCCTTGAATCTCAACAAGGCATTACGCACATACTTGCCCATAGATATAGTATGTGGGGGAGGAGCTTACCAGGGCAGGAGGCCTACCTTGGTGTATATCTTCCATGCAGCTAGGAGATGGCTGCAACAGCTTTGTGGAAATTGCCAAGGCCCCAACCCAGATGTCAGGGAGGATACCTAGAAGACCTTTCAAGCTACAGCTTGGAGCTTAGAGTGGTAGTGTAACATCCTGGCCCAAAGTGCAATTGGGACCCATTCGCATTAAGTCAATAATCAGTTTTTAACTTCTTGTTATCACACTAATGATTGGTATTTAATATAATTATGTTTGATAACATTTTTTTTTACAAAATTTAATATAGTGACTTCTTAAATTCTACATATTCTTATATGAAGGATATGTTTTCGAGAAGTTTCATTCATATTAGGATCATGTGCCATAGTTGTGGGTGCCTCATCATAATTCGAGGTTCATATAATTACTCAAAATGTTATTTTTATTTGGGAGCCTTGGTTAGCTTGAACCCACATTTGACCACTATGTGCCGAGTGCAATCGGGGTCAAAGAATTGACTCAGTCCAACACTGGGCAATACCCTTTAAATTCTTGAAAGATTAGATACATACCCCTATGCCGAAAGGGGTGACAAGTCGTAGTGACATAAGACGACTCATTATGCACTTGTGATATTGAGAAGGTGAGTCAATAGCAAACATCGGTAACTATACGTTGAGGGCCATGTAATGTGTGTGCGCATACATGGGATTGTATCTGGATGAGCGGCCACCCTCCCAGCATATTAAGAGCTTGGCATAGCCTCATAATCATTAAAAGATTCATATTCAGCATAATAAGAGCTCAGAATATATTGACTTATTTCTTGTAATTATATGACTTAGTGTTTTCAGCACTAACGCAAAATTGTCTCCACAGGTGTGACCATGGAAGGATGGCTAGAGTCAGGATAGCTGTAGGACTTGTTATTTGACTTTTGAATTTTCTTATTTGTTATTATACTTTCAGATTGTCTGCATGGTGTGGGATTTTGGTTCGGTTCATGAGGCTTAGATTATTTCAAGCATTTGTTATATTAAATTTTAGGTCATGGGTTTATTTTAAAAATCTTAAAAATTAATAAAATTAATTAATGAGACACTTAGTTTTATATAGTAACTCGTGGCTTGGAAAGTGCGAGTCGTTATAAGTAGTATTAGAGCCGTGTTTCCCACGGAACTATGCAAATCAATCGTGACCTTATTGAAAGTGAATCCACTATCCCAAGGGTAAAAAAATTTCTTTTATATAAGAATTAATTTTTATTATTTTAGATGGTAAATAATTATGGGTGTGCCACTTAAATGTAGTATGGGTATGGGTGGTATAGGATACCTGTGTGATATGGATGATAATGTGCCCCACTTTAGCTATGCGGCAATGCTTAAATCAAGAAAAATAAAATAAAATTGTAAATTGTGATTTTTCTAATGAATTCTTTTAAGAAAATGTGAAGATATTTAAAGTAACTTCTATAGAGCTAGATATAAGTATACCAACACATAATGGAAGAAATGCCTAAGATATGATAATAAATAAGTTATATAAATAAGTAATTTTCTCTTATAACCCTATTATATTTTTTAGGAAAAAAATTTTCAAGCTAGGGAGATTGTAAAACCCTGATTTTTTTTTTCCAAACCGGGGAGATTGTAAAACCCCGGGGAGATTGTAAAACCCTGAAAATAATTAGGTTATTTTATTTATGGTTTTGTAAATCTTAGAACAAATCTTAAATGCTATTTAACTAAATTAATTCTTGGGATTGAAATTTTGGGATTGGGACCCATTCGCATTAAGTTAGTAGTCAGTTTTTGACTTTTTGTTATCACACTAATGGTTGGCATTTAATATAATTATGTGTGATTATGTTTTTTTATAAAAGTTAATATAGTGACTTCTTAAATTCTACACATATTCTTATATATAAAGGAGAATTCTGTTGATGGTAAATAAAATATCAACTTGATAGTTTGTGAGAATATTTGGCTCACAGAGGGAAGGTTTTCAAGAAGTTTCATTCATATTGGGATCGTGTGTCGTAGTTGTGGGTGCCACATCACAATTTCAGCTTCGTATAATTACTCAAAATGTTATATATTCTTATTTGGGAGCCTTAGTCGGTCTGAGCCCACATTCGACCACCATGCGCTGGGCACAATTGAGGTCAAAGAATTGATTCAGTCTAACATAGGACAGCACCCTTAAAATTCTTGAAAGATTAAATACTTGCCCCCATGCCAAAAGGGGTGACAGGGTGCAGTGGCGTAACACAATTCATTCAATGGTAAACATCGGTAACTACAAGCTTGAGGGCCACGTAGCGTGTGTGTGCATATATGAGATTGTAGTCGGATGGGTGGCCACCTTCCCACCATAATAAGAGCTCGACATAGGCTCATAATCATTAAAAGATTTAAATTTAGATGTTGTGGAATATATTATCTTGTTTCTTGTAATTATATCACTAACGCGGAATTGCCTTAGCAGGTGTGACTATGGAAGGATGGGTACTTCTAGATTGTTTGCATGGCTGTGGGATTTCGGTTTGGTTCATGGGGCTTAGATTATATCGAGCATTTGTTATATTAAATTTTGGGCATGGGTTTATTTTAAAAATCTTGAAAATTAATAGAAAATTAATTAATGAGATACTTCATTTCATATAGTAACACTTGGCTTGTGGCTCGAACTGGGCAGGTCATCAGCCACCTTAGGAAATTTCGTCCCCGAAATTCTTACACTTGGCCCGTTGCTAGCCTGAGTCCATGACCTTCTTTAGGCTAGTACCGGTAGCCAGCCAAGCTCTTTAGTCCAACTCACCATCTAATACAAAACCAGGAAGCTCTGATACCATTTTTAACAATCCAACCCAAAATGCAACATACTAGGCTAGGTCATCACTTCAAAAGTGGTTAATCAAGTTAAAGATTTATAGCTCATTCCCACTTATAAATAAGATCTTACCCCAGTATGAATTAGATGTGGGACTAAGTTGAGGGATCTCACAATCTATATAAAACCCGTGACTCAAGTCAGAGTTTTACATTAGCAAATGAGCTGGTTCAATCGTTAGTTTGAGTCGAGTTAGTTTTATGAACAACGTACTGAGTTTAAGCCAGCCGAGAGTTATGAACAATGAGGGTCAAGCACACATGAGTATACGATGATAATGTCGAAAAGATGGTGAAAAATCAGTTATTAGAGTATATGAAAGTGTGCAGTTATGTTTTTGGTCATAGAATTTGTTTTAGGCTGAATAACGCATTAAGACACGTTAGAGGGCAGTTTAGGTGGGCAATTAGTTATCAAACATGTCATTGTCATGTTACAATGTGTAATATATTTTATGAAAATTTTCCCTCTATTTCTAGATTTTTTAGGATTTATTACAAGTTAGTTATTATTTTTTACCCGAGTCGGAGGTGAGTGAAGTTTTATTTATGATATTGCCATCAGACCATTTCTTTTCCCCTGACGTTTTCTTCCCCAAACCTCGACGCTGCCCCTTGTGATCATCACCGACACCGCCATAGATGCCATCCCATGCCGAATGATGTTACCAAGCCCCGCCGTTCTGTCTCCGCATTGCCGCGAGCACCCCCGACAACAACCCAGCCTCCACAACGTGGGGGAGCCGCGCCCTAGCACCGCTCTCCCATCACCGATCCCACCGTCGGCGACCGTTACAGCTGCCATCCAGTTACCGCATGGACGTTGCAGACCCTTCCATGACCATCCCCGACCAGAACGGAGCCAACGCTGCCCATCCCGGCCGGAACTCTTCACCCCACCGATGACTGCTGTTGTTTGCCATTTTCCGGTGAGCCACCACTTCTTCCAACCACGACGACGTCATAAACGTGTTGGGCTTGCCGAGCTGGTGCCAATGGTACTCCATACCACCACCATCCCGCCGGTAACCGCCACCGGCAACAGTCACAAGAAAATCGCTAGAAATGTGCTTGAAACCGCCGATAAACCAGATTTGCTGAACTTCATTGGATCTTTTGCCGAACTCTCCCAGTCAAACCCAACTGAACTTCGGGTGCTGCCAAGGGCCGAATTTGAGCTCTGAGACTCCCGACAAAACCCTAGCCGTCGTCGATTGCCAAAAATGCGAGGTATGATTACCTGTGATTTAATTATTTAAAATTGATGATTGTTAGCACACTATGCTAGGATTGATAAATAGATGTGTTAGATATTTTTACTATAAATAAAAATAAAATATGAATTGCCTGATTAAAGTGTGTTAAGGAACTAATTAGGTAAACTTAGTAATTATAGTAATCTCATGCAACATTGCATAGGAAAACTTATGTGTGATTGATGTATGATGTGGTGTGTGTATTCTATAGGATGTTTGATGCATCATTCAATTAGCAGGCGTTAGCTTTTAGTTTGATGTATATGTACCGAGTAGGAGCTCACCACCTAGGCACGTGGACATGATCAGAGCTTCTACCAGGTCCGTTTAGGACTCGATCCCAATTTATTGTCTCATTCTATCGTGATTTGTTTTAACAGGTAAGCAGACGTGTTGAGTGGTGGATTTATTATATCCCACTCCACACGGGCCATTTAGCTGATCGTATTTCCGGATTAATAAACCTCGAGGATGAGATCCATAAACTCAGATCCAACCCATGATGCCTTTGGGCCTATTATATTGAAATCCCAACACATGCCTATGTATATATAATTTTTCACGTTTTGAGTGAGATGTGAGACGAGGGAAATTGATAGCTACGTCTTAAGATAGGGCGTGTGTTTATCAAAACAAGCTCTGGAATTAGTGAGTGTCCATTCCATTCCTAAGGGATCCTAACAACTTCACCTTTGACTTCCTCAGACCCATAGAAGTGTGGAGGTTTACGGGTACTGCTATGAGTGCATGTCTAGACTTGTGGTTTGAAAGGGTACTGAAGGTACATGCCTGAGAGTACTCGGCCTATGTATAGAGGGCTAGGAGTAATGCAGAGGATGTAAATGGCTGAGAGCAAAGAGAATGATTTTCCCGTACAAAGGGATAGTTTAAATTGGCCAAGCAAAGAGAAAGAGATGGAAAGGGCACGTTGTCATGCAAGGTCGATGACTCCCATTTTTGCCCCTATGAGAGTTCTTGAGGAAGTGTATGACATTTTTATTTAACAGGAGGGTTAGCTCTCATGTGTCAGTTTGTTATTAGTTATTTTGAACCAGTAACACTCGTTGATGTCTTTTTATTATATATGTAGGTGAGAATCTAGAGGAATGAGCACCGTCGAGATTGCGGAGGAGCAGCAATGAAATCTCGCACACATGTACCTGCCAACTTTAATTGGCGATGTATTGACCTGTGTGGATAATGAATTTGAATGATATTCTATAAACAGATAAAGATATTTTGTATGTGAATGCAAATGAAAAGTGGAAAATGAACAGGGAGAGCTACGGAGCAAAGATAACTAGAATGTGTAAACATGCTATGTTTGGAATGTGTTTTTCGGTTTTTATTGTTATACATATATTGTGACACCCCAAATCTGGTTCAGTTTGGGAACCAAATCGGAAGGTCACTGGTCCCAGTTGGGTCGGCTAACCTGAACCCAATTCATGAGATCTACTCTCGGCCTCGAGATGGAAGATGTTGATCGATATGCATGGATGAATGCACAAAACCCTAACATGCTACTACTTGGATGACATGTCAACCAATTTACATACCAAAATAATTCCAATGAAAACAATCCACTACACACCACCTTCTCGCCGGAATTCATGGCAACGACGTGCAGAAGTGGGGTAGACGACCATACTCCATGCAACGTCCAAAGGTGGTTGATCCTTACTGTTTTAAGGCCGGCCTAAGGTCGTGGAACATCTGAATTGGAGCAGGCAATGCCGTGAGTAAAGAGATTTCATTTGTTCCACATCTTGATCTCCCTTTCCGGTGGATCTCATTCTTCGAATTCTCCTCGAATGCCGCTGTCTTTCTTGCTGTTACTACACCCCGATCTTCCTGTGCTGGTACTTTTTCTTTTTTGGAAAAATGATATGAGTTGGAAACCAACTAGAGTATGTCCTTCCTGCATTTAATCGCTAGGTAGGGGTTAGTGTGATCAGATTTAGAGGAAGGTTGTGTGTACCCAAGGACAACACACTGAGACAGAATATCTTGGAGGAGGCTCATCGCTCAAAGTTCTCGATACACCTTGGAGTTACTAAAATGTATCAGGATTTAAAGCGAACCTACTGGTGGATCGGGATGAAGAGGGATGTTGTGGATTTTGTCTAGTGTTAGACTTGCCAATAGATTAAAGCACAACATCAACTACCTGGAGGACTATTGCAACCTTTAGAAATACCAACGTGAAAATGGGAGTGTGTCACATGCGATTTTATTTCAAAGCTCCCAATAACTGAAAAGAAGCATGACTCCATATGGATAGTTGTGGACGGACTAACTAAGGTAGATCACTTCATCCCTACGAAATCAATGAGAACGGTGGAATACCTAGCAGGATTATATGTTGACAATATTGTCAAATTGCATGGGAAATGAATTGGGAGACCACCTAATCTCAGAATGAGCTGGGAGACTATTTCTAATCTCAAAATGAATTGGGAGACCATGACTAATCTCAAAATGAATTGGGAGACCACCTAATCTCAGAATGAGTTGAGAGACAATTTCTAATCTTAGAATGAATTGGGAGACCATGACTAATTTTAAAATGAATTGGGAGACTACCTAATCTCAAAATGAGCTGAGAGACGTTTTCTAATCTCAGAATGAGCTAGGAGACGACTTTTACTAATCTCAGAATGACCTGAGAGACAAATTACTAATCTCAGAATGACCTGAGAGATAATTACTAAAAACTTGTGTAATAATAATAAAAAAACGGGTGAAATGATAATAGGGATTATATTGACTTCTTTCATTTAATTATGCGGCTTAGTGGTTTTATCACTAATACAGAATTGCCTCCGCAGGTGAGCAGCATTGGACTGAAGAATAGAAGTGTGGTTGGTGGTTCTTTTACCAACCTAGGTATGGTGAATCGATAATAAAAATTGGACTTCCTTATTATTCTCTTGTGTTATAAATGTGGCTATGGGAAACTGTCCGAGACTGTGGGATAGTCATTTTATATTTAGAGAATATGATTTATTGTTATGATTTATATTATATGTTGTCAGACTTATTTGCTGTATTTAAATTCATGTTCTGGAACTTTACATTTACATTAACTATATTTTTAAGTAACACCCGGTCCGGTTCGGGCGAGTCATTACAGGATGTTCTCTAAAAATATAAAATAACCGTTCCACAGTCTTAGACTGTTTCCTATAGCCACATTTATAACACAAGAGAATAATAAGGAAGTCCAACTTTATTATTGATTCACCATACCTGGGTTGGTAAAAGAACCACCAACCACACTTCTATTCTTTAGTCCCAAAGCTGCTCATCTGCAGGGGCAATTCCGCGTTAGTAATAAAACCACTAAGCTGCATAATTAAATGAAATAAGTCAATATAATCCCTATTATCATTTCACTCATTATTATTATTATTATTACACAAGTAAAGAGTAATTATCCCTCAGGTCATTCTGAGATTAGTAATTTGTCTCTCAGGTCATTCTGAGATTAGAAAACATCTCCCAGCCCATTCTGAGATTAGGTGGTCTCCCAATTCATTTTGAGATTAGTCATGGTATCCTAGTTCATTCTGAGATTAGAAATCGTCTCCCAGCTCATTCTGAGATTAGGTGGTCTCCCAATTCATTTTGAGATTAGTCATGGTCCCCCAATTAATTTTGAGGTTAGTCATGGTCTCCCAGTTCATTCTGAGATTAAAACATTGTCTCCCAGCTCATTCTGAGATTAGGTGGTCCCCCAATTCATTTTGATTTTAGTGCCGACAAAGGCTACCAGTTTGGAAAAAAAAGCACAATTTCATATAATTATACTAATTTGGGAAAATACAACGTTTCAAATAATTATACGGACAATACAACATTCCAAATATTTATACGGACAATATAACATTTCAAATAATTATATGGACATACATAGTAATTTTAAAGGTGCAGCCCTATGTTGGACTGAGTCAATACCTCGACGCCGATTGCGTTACAGTGCATGGTGGTCAAATTTGGGCTCTGGCCGACCAGGGTTGCCAACAAGGGAAAGTACAATATTTCAAATGATTATACGGACGTGGATATTTCGAACTTGTAGCTGCGACCAATGATTCTAATCTAAGCAATGAAGAAGACACGCCGGTAAGGAAGAGGAGAACAAAATGCGAATGAAGGCTAGGGTGGAGGATGTGCCTCATAAAATAAAATGAAATGATGGCTAGGGTATGTGAAAACACCCGTATTTCATTTATCTGGGTAACCAGGTAAATAATAAAATATAATAATTAACCAGGTATTGGATATAAGCCATTTGGTCCTTCCCGAACCGCATTTGCAATTATTTTTTTCACGGTCTTTACAATCTCCCCAACTTGGAAATATTTTATCCATGAAATATCATAACAGACAACAAAACAATTATGATTAACTTTATTTATTTCTTTGGGATCAGTTCATGCCACTACAAATATAAAACTCCTATGCCACAAACAGGCTAGGGTATTTCCTTGTCATTTCTTGTTCAGTCTCCCATGTAGCTTCTTTTGACCCTTGATTTTTCCACAAAGGAATTTCCTTGTTCCTGAGTGTCTTTATTTATCTTGCTAGGATGTGGATTGGCTTTTCCTCGTAGGTTAAATTTGATTGTAGCTCTAAGTCTTCAAAATTTGTGAGGATATGATCCTCATCATATACATACTTCTTTAGCATTGATACATGGAAAATTCACACATTGACATTCACACAAAATTCTAATCTACTGCATAGTCATTCTGAATCTTGGGTCTTGACCCATCTGTGCATTTTATTTACATTTCACATTAAATTATGGTCCTTACTTGTTGTACGTATTCAATATTTGAACAAATTTACTAAAACATATGTATTCAAATGTCACAATTAAAAATTCTGCTACTGAAGCAAATATCATATCACATCATCTTATCATACCTTGCATTACATCACATCATTTTCAATATAATAGCAACATAAACAAAACATTTATTGTTTGACATGTGTGTATGCAAGAGACATCACTGCTCCTCCATCCAAGTTGACACATCCAACTCATGATTATCACCAGATATATTATAAAAACAGGTCAGTAACTAGTGTTACTGGTCCAAAATATAATTAATATCAAGCTGGCTATAAGACCTAACTCTTATATGGCGGAAAACATTCATATACTTCACCAAAACTCTTTGAAGTGCACCTATTTAGGAGCCACTGTGCTGCAAACCAGATAACATCCTAAACTGACTGCTCTGTTGCTGCTCATGCCTCTCTTGGCATTTTCTCATTTCATTTTCTAGTTCCTTGGGACTACTAGTAGCCTTTAGTCACCTTTAGTAGCCTTTCATGCACCCACTCATGGTACGTCAGAGTTGGTTTTTCCATCTCTCGTCTCACTGAAAACTCGTTAAAATTATATATAGGTCTAGGAAGAGAATTATATAATAAGCCTGAAGACAACTTGTGGTGGATCTTGTTTTCTAAACATACTCGAGGGTTATTAATCTGGAAAATTGGTTGATTAAATGGCCCAGGTTAAGTGGGATCCGTTAAAACTTTACTCAACTCATCCTACAAGTAATAAAATAATACACAATAGAATTGAGCATAAAATAGGAAACGAGTCCTAAACAAACCTAGTAGAAGCTTTGAGCGTGCCCTCGCGCTTAGGCGGCGAGCTCCTACTCCGTACCTACACAACAACACTAAATACTAATGCCCAGTATAATGCATGAATGCTACACTCCTCATCTATCCATACAAGATAACATCTACTTACATGCATTTAAATTCAAACTCTAATTCACTTATTTACAATCACAACATTTGGATCACAATAAAATCATAAAATAATTCATTATTAAATAAAATCGGATAAAATTCTATACCTAATCGTCAGTCACGCAGTGACAGCAACAAGGTTGTGGCCGGCTCGAGTGAGGATCGTGAGGGAGAGGGAAGGGAGATAAAGGAGAAGGGAGTTGGTTGACGAGGATGGTGGCGGTTGGATGGTTAAGGCATCAGAGGTATGGAATAAATAGGTGTCGGGGGGAAAACGAGTGGTCGGGAAGAAGGTTAGCAGTCTTCTCATAAGGTGTCGAGGGAAGAAAATGAGTGGTCGGTGAGAAAAATGGGTGGTTGAGGAGAAAAATGAGTGGTCATCTCGTAATTAAAACTTGACTCGACTCTGACTCGAGAAAAATAATACTAATTAGTAATAATTCCAAAAAAATCCAAAAAAATAGGGAAATATCTCATAAAACATAATACACATCACAACATTACAAGGATATGCTCTATAACTAATAACCCAACCAAAGTGCCCGAAACGCATCCTAACTTGTTATTCGGCCTAAAAATAATTCTACGATCTAATTAAAATAAATAAAGAAAATTTGGCATACTTTCATATATTCTGATAACTAATTCTACTATTGTCTTATTGACGTTATCATCATATAGTTGGGCAAACATGACTCTCATTGTTCATAAGGAAAATATTTTCCATCAAACTCTGCTTTGAATTTGTCCCATGTCACATCCTAAGGTTGCCTGCCTATAAATTTAGAGGCCATGACTAAATCCCACCATATTCTAGCCTCATTCTATAATGCTCCCATAATAATCCGTACGCGGTGCTCCATCCTTCATACCATACTTCTTAATATGCCAACGGTTGATGAAATCCACAAGTAAGCTTCTTCTGCATCTGGTTTTCCCGTGAATGGGCATCCTCCATTCTTCACCAACCACTCATATTGCCACAATCCAAGATTTCTATCACTTGCTAATTTGTTTGATCCTTCTGTAATTTTGAATTGCAAAAATGACATTATTGCCCTTACTGGAGTATTACCAAATCATGGGGCGCCTATCTGTCCACTGTCATTTCCTCCATGTCCACTACCCTTTGTACCCCTTGCTGCTTGAAGAGGGATGACGTGTGAAATTGTTGTAGAGGTGGTCCCCTGATGTAGCGATGGCAGAGGTAGAGGTGGAGGGTCCATGGGAACTGTAGGCTCCCCTCATGCCTCATCATCCACCGCTATTCTCTTCTTTGTTCATGCTACGGTGAGAGCTATTTGTCATAGTTCTCTTTGGTATACCTCCTGACTTTGTTGCATCTGCATTTGTACCTTCGCCAACTGTGCAATGGCAGCCTCTATTTCACTCTGACGAATTCTAGCGTACTCTCATGTATTCTGATAATTAATTCAACTGTTGTATTACTGATGTTATCATTATATACTTGGGCACACATGGTTCCTAACACAAGACCAGCCTCGACTTGGTACGCGTGTTCTGAAATTGACCTCACTGAAAGTAATGGTCGAATCAACCGGTTCAGACTATAAAACCCTGACTCGAGTCATGGGATTTACATATATACTACTTATCGTTGCATCACCATCTTGAGACACCAAGGGTATATTTGGGTCAGCCTAACCGAATCCAATAGATTAGCAAATGATTCAGTCGTAAGTAAAATTTCTGGGTTGGTTCACAAGCATAGTTGCAAAAATTAGAATCGGATTTTGAATGGGATTGGAAGGAGTCATTGAATCATATCTATTAATAAAAAGCAGACAAGAATTGGTTCACTTGAATTGGTCAAAATCGGTGGGTTATTAGTTATATAACATGTCATTCTAATGTCATTTTGATGTTACAATGTGTATTATATTTTATGATATTATTCCATATTTTTAGATTTTGTTTTGAATTATTTGGAGTTAGTTATTATTTTTGACTCAAGTCAGAGTCGAGTCAATTTTTAATTACGAGAATGCCACCTACATTTTCTTTCCCCCAATTCACTCTCCCCGACGCGCCACTCCTCCTTCACCTCCGTCGATTGCCACGCCGCCATCCCCGTCCAATGCATCCCGCCCCGCCTCCCCCGCCAGCCCCGCCCTGTCCCCCGTACCCCGCCCTGCCGCCCACTTCCCCGCCCGTCCCCATCGCACCTCACTGCCACCTCCAACCCAATCTGGCCCCCCTACGCCGCCGGCCACCCCCCCCATCACCACCCTCGCTACTCGCCCTCACAGCCATTGCCCCGCTAGTGCCCCCTCGCCCGCGGTTGCCCGTTGTCGCCTCCCTACCGCCGTCAAGAATTGGCTCAAATCAGGTGGAATCGGCCGATTCACTGACCAATTTTTACGAAGACCGATTTACCCATAGTCGTCGTCACACGGATTGCCTCTGATCCGATTTAAATAGGTCAATTCCGAGTGGAATTGGCCAATTTTTGCAACTATGTTTACGGGTGAACCGAAATGGGGTATTATGATCCACCCACCTTATGAAATTTCATCCCCAAAATTTTTACACTTTTTGTTAGCCCCAGCCCACGATCTTCTTTTAGTCCGTGACCGGTAGCTTAGATAACATCCCTAGTCCAACTCACCATCCAACAAAGAACCAGGAGGCTCTGATACCATTTATAATGACCCAACCCAAAGTACAACATAATGGGCTAAGTATCTCTTCAAATGTAGTTAATCAAGTTAAAGATCTATAGTGCATTCCCACTTATAAACAGGATCTTAGCCCAATATTAGATGTGGGACTAAGTTGAGGGACCTCACAATCTACCCACCTTAAGAAATTTTATCCCCAAAATTCTTTTACTTTGCCCATTACTAGCCTATGTCCTCGACTTTCTTTGGCCCATGACCGATAGTTTAACTAACATCTCTCTAGTCCAACTCACCATCTAATATGGAACGAAGAAGCTCTGATACCATTTGTAACGACCCGACCCAAAGTGCAACATAATAGGCTAAGTCATCTCTTCAAAAGTAGATAACCAAGTTAAAGACATTTAGTTCATTTTCACTTATGAATAGGATCTTACCCCAGCAGGTATTAGATGTGGGACTAAGTTGAGGGATCTCACAGGTAGAGTCCGTAGGACAAAAAGTTGGCAAAGTGCGTGTGGGGAAGACTAAGTTCTAGCTAGAGGTGGATTTGCTGGAATTTAACACAGTGATCTGGGGACCCTAGTGCCACTAGAAGAGGCCAGTGTGCCAGTTTCAGTTAGTTGACACAGTGAGGGCTGTCACTCGAGATAGTCCTCGTGATAGTCACCGTAGTAGAAGGTGTCGACAAGAGAGGGAGGCAGTGATTGTTCGGTGAGTTGAAGTTTAGATATAGATGCAGAAAAACCAAGAGGAATTTAGAAGAGAGCTCAAGAAAATAGCTCCTTCGGTGGCTGGAGTTAAGAAGGGACCACCAGTGGATGAAGAGGCACGAGGAGAGCCAGTAGTTCCCATGGGCCCTCCGCTGCCACCTCCTCCTCCATCGCTACAATAGAGCCCTATTCCAACAATGACTCCTCTATATGTCCCATTTCAGACAAGAATGGGACCAGATGTATGTGGCCTCTGCAGTAGCAAGTAGCGGGTAGACTACAGACGGCAATTGAGCTGGTGACCGTGTGCTGGTAGGTTCAAGACCACAATTTTTGCAGTATGAGCTAAGAGAAGGATCGAATAAATCAGTGGATGCAAGGAATCCAGAATTGTGGCAGTATGAAAGGTTCGTGAAGAATGGTGGACGACATTTCTTTGGGAAGTTGGATGTGGAAGAGGCATGCCTGTGGATCTCATCCGGCATAGGAGTGTTTGGTAGCATGGGATGCCGATGGAGCACAAAGTACGCATCATCCTCGAGGGTTATTAATCCGAAAAAAACTGTTGGCTAAATGGCCCGAGTTAAGTGGGATCCGATAAAACGCCACTTAACTCGTCCTGCACATGATAAATCAAATACACAATAGAGTAGCGTAAAACAGAGAACGAGTCCTAAACGGACCTGGTAGAAGCTCCAAACGGGTCCACGCGCCTAGGCGGCGAGCTCCTACACCGTACCTACACAATCAAGCTAAAAACTAACGCCCGCATGATGAATCACACATCCTATAGCATGCACACACAATCAACACAATCACGCATCAATCAACACACATCAACCTATATCAATTCTAGCAAGTCTACTTAGGCTAGTTTGCATTAGATCATGATCATTACCTAGTTACCCTAATTAGTTTCTTAGTCTCCATTTTTAACACCACTCAATCAAACAAATTTCATATTTTATCCTTAATCAAATCTACATTTATATATATTATTATAACACACAATTCACCAATCCTAGCATGCAATTCTAATAAGCAATACTTTCAAATAATTAAGTTAAAATAAATTATACCTCGCGTCGTCGAAAATCGGCGACGGTTAGGGTTTCCGTTTCGTGGCTCGAAACTCGAATTCGGCACCTAGCGGCGTCCGAAGTCCGATCAGATTGGATCGGGTGCGTTCGGCGGATGATCCGGCGAATTTCCCACGAATCCAATTTTCCGGCGGTTCCGGCAGTTTTCTGGCGAGTGTTTCCGGCGGATTCCGGCGGTTTTCCGGCGATGATTCGGGACGGGGCAATCAGGGGGTCTATCGGCACCAGCTCGACGAGCTTGGTCCGATGGTGGTGTCAAACAAAGTAGCCGGGGTGGCGATGGCCGTCGGCGGCGGCGTCGAAAATGGGTGGCGGCGGCGGCGTGCTCCGATCGGGGCTGCGGCCGGCCTCGACGGCGGTCGGGATGATGGGGGAAACGTCGGCGACGGCGAGAGGGTGGTCGTCGGGGTCACAGCGGCGGCGGCGCGGCCCGGACGGCGGCGAATCGACGAGGGAGGGCGTCGCGGCTTGTGGGGCGATTCCGGCGTCGTGGCGGCGAGACGGTGGCCGGGGTGGGTCGTGGCGGCACGGCGACTGCACGGCGGGGCGGGGCGGCGTTGATCGGCGGCAGCACGGCGTCGACAGCGGCGGCGGCGGCGACGACACAGAGGCGGCGGCGAGGGTTTTGGGAGGGGAAGTGTCGGGAAGGAGAAAATACGTCAATGGCAGTTTCGTAATTAAGTATTGACTCGATTCCTACTCGAGTCAATAATAATAACTATTTCGTAATAAATTCTAAAAAAATCTAGAAAAATATGGGAAAAATCCCATAAAATCAAACAAACACAACAACATCCAAATGACATGCTCTATAACTAATAACCCACCCGAATATAATCCAACGCGTCCTAATGCGTTATTCGGCCTAAAACTATTCTACGATCAAATAAAAATAACAATCAATACTGTATACCTCCATATACTTGATAACCCATTTTTCATCATCTTTTAGACGTTATCATCGTACACTTGAGCATACATGACCCTCATCGCTCATAACTCACAGCTGGCCTCAACTCAGCTCGCGGTCCATGAAGCTGACTCGACTCGAACCGACGGTTGAACCGACTGGTTCACTCCCGTAAAACTCTGACTCGAGTCACGGGTTTTACAACCTTCCCTCCTTAGAAAAATTTCGTCCTCGAAATTTTAACCAAGGAAGTTTCAACCATGTTCCTCATCTAAATGTACATGTTGGCGTAGTACCTGGTTGTGAAGCTGGTTGCTCGAACAACTCCGGGTATCGCTTCCTCATCTCATCTTCTCGTTCCCACGTAGCTTCTTCAACTCCTCGTCGGGTCCATTGCACTCGTACTAGGGGAACTTCTTTTCTTCGGAGAATCTTCACTCTTCGGTCCACGATTTGGACTGCATCCTCTGGGTACGTCAGGTCCGGTTGCAGCTCTACCTCTTTGAAGCTGACAACATGAGAGTTGTCAGGGTGATACTTCTTCAACATTGACACGTGGAAGACATCATGCACAGCTGATAGGTGAGGAGGCAATGCTAGCCTATATGCCACTGGTCCAATGCGCTCAATCACGTCAAAGGGTCCAATATAGCGCGGACTGAGTTTCCCTCGCGTCCCGAATCTCGTGTTTCCCTTAGTCGGAGAGACCTTCAGGAGAACGTGATCTCCTAACGCGAAATGAACCTCACGTCTGCGCTGATCTGCGTAACTCTTTTGTCTATCTTGAGCTGACCTCATTCTTCTTCTAATCCTCATTACCACTTCTTGTGTCTGCTGGATCATTTCTGGCCCAACTACCACTGGTTCGCTGCCCTGCACCCAACACACTGGGGATCTGCATGGTCTGCCGTACAGTGCTTCGAACGGTGCCATTCCAATCGTGGCCTGATAGCTGTTGTTGTAGGAGAATTCCACCAGAGGTAGGTGTTCTTCCCAACTCCCTCCGAAATCCAGGATACATGCGCGAAGCAAGTCTTCCAGGGTCTGTATGGTTCTTTCCGTCTGTCCGTCTGTTTGAGGATGGAAAGCTGTGCTGAATCTCGATTCTGTGCCCATAGCTGCCTGAAAAGCCTTCCAAAATCGCGATGTGAACCTCGGATCCCTGTCTGATATGATCTCCCGTGGTACGCCGTGTAACCTGACTATCTGATCTCTGTACAGCGTAGCCAATGTGGTCAGTGGGTAATCCATCCTGATCGGTATGAAGTGTACGCTCTTTGTAAGTCGATCCACTATGACCCATATCGCATCCTTTTGTTGGCGGGTCTTAGGTAAACCAACTACAAAGTCGTAAGCTATACTCTCCCACTTCCACTCTGGGGTTTCCAACGGTTGTAGCATTCCACCTGGACGTACGTGCTCGGCTTTCACTTGCTGGCATACCAAACATCTAGCCACTGTATCGTATACTTCTCTCTTCATTCCTGGCCACCAATAGGTTCGTCGGACATCGTGGTACATCTTCACTCCACCTGGGTGTACTGAGCATCTCGACGTGTGAGCTTCGTGAAGAATAGTACTTCGAAGTCCGGGACACTCTGGAACATTAGGCACGAATAGTCGGCCTCTCAATCTGACTAATCCGTCTGTATCCCTGGCCAATTCCTGATGTGTTCCGTGTTCCAACCACTGCTTCAACTGTGGATCTGCCTCCTGTGCAATCCGAATCTGCTCAAGCACGCTTGGCTGAATCGTAAGTCGCGCCATCATCCCAACTAACTGTCTCTGGCTCGTAGTGTGCTCGGTCACTGACAATGCTGCTAATCCTGCGGTGTACAAGAATCCTGGCTTCCTGCTCAATGCATCGGCTACCACATTCGCTTTGCCCTCATGGTATGCTATGTCGACCTCGTAATCAGCTAGCATCTCCAACCATCTCCTCTGTCTGCTATTCAGATCCTTCTGCGTGAAGATATATTTCAGACTCTGGTGATCAGTTAGAAGTCTGAAAGATGTTCCATATAGATAGTGCCTCCATATTCTGAGAGCGAATATGACTGCAGCAAGCTCTAGGTCATGAGTAGGATAGTTACGCTCATGCACCTTGAGCTGACGAGATGCATAAGCAATAACCTTATCCTTCTGCATCAAAACACAACCTAAGCCAATCCCTGAGGCATCGGTATACACTACAAAATCCTCATGTCCCTCAGGCAATGCGAGGATAGGCGCCGAAGTCAACCTCTCCTTTAGCATCCTGAAACTCCGCTCACATTCGTCTGTCCATATGAACCGTTCCTCTTTCCTAGTCAGTCGCGTCAGAGGGGCTGCTATGGAAGAGAAGTCCTGAATGAACCGTCTGTAGTATCCAGCCAATCCCAGAAAACTCCGAACCTCCGTAGGTGTCTTCGGTTGTTCCCACTACACTACTGCCTCTATCTTAGCTGGATCCACTGAGATGCCTGATGCTGAGATGATGTGGCCGAGAAAATTCACCTCTGACAACCAGAAACTGCACTTCAAAAATTTCCCATACAACCTATGCTCTCTCAGTGTTTGCAACACAATCCTCAGGCGTTGCGCATATTCTTCCTTAGACGAAGAATATACCAGTATGTCATCCACAAAGACGATCACAAACTGGTCCAAGTACTGATTGAACACTCTGTTCATCAAGTCCATAAATGTTGCTGGAGCATTGGTCAATCCAAACGGCATGACCAGAAACTCGTAGTGTCCATATCTCGTCCTGAACGCAGTCTTCGGGATGTCTTCTGCTCTAATCCTCAGTTGGTAGTATCCTGATCTCAAATCAATCTTTGAAAAGATGACTGCTAAGCTCAACTGGTCAAATAAATCATCAATACGAGGAAGAGGGTATCTGTTCTTAACCGTTGCATGGTTTAGCATCCTGTAATCTATGCATAACCGCATGCTTCCATCCTTCTTCCTCACAAATAACACCGGTGCGCCCCAAGGGGAAACGCTCGGTCTGATGAATCCTTGGTCCAACAGTGTCTGTAGCTGTTCCTTCAGTTCCTTGAGCTCCAGAGGTGCCATCCTATACGGAGCTCTCGAAATTGAGGTTGTGCCAGGCATCAACTCGATGGCAAGATCCACCTCTCTGTCTGGCGGCAATCCAGTAATCTCCTCAGGAAATACATCTGTAAATTCGCCGACCACTGGAATCTCTTCTATACTCGGTTGTTTCCCTGGTCCACTCTGCTGTGACTGCTGTTGGGGAGCTGGAAGTGCAAGTCTCTGCTGAGGCGCTGGGAGTGTCAACTGCTGGCTCTGGTTAGTCGGACACGTTGCAGCCCTATGTCCCAGTTGACCGCAACTGTAATAGGCCCTAGTGCCTCCTCTGCACTCTGCGGCTCTGTGTCCTGGCTGACCGCAGTTGTAACAAACCCTAGTGCCTACTCTGCACTCTGCGGCTCGGTGCCCTGGCTGACCACAGTTGTGGCATACATTTCTGCTTGCTCTGCACTCTCCCCAATGATGGCGTTGGCAACTCTGACAGAATGGGGCTCTGCTGCCCTGAACCTGGCCATCCATGGCTCTCATGGCTACTGGCGCATCTACACGTCGTCTCTGCTGTGCCCCTGCTCTGGCTGATATGGCCTCGGATGTTGCTGCCTCTGGTCGACATCTCGACGTGGTCGTGTAGCTATCACCCGCTCTGCTTCACCTGCAGCTCTCACTACATCACCGAAGGTAGTAAACTTCCTATCCAAGTATGCCATCCGAATCTCATGATGGAGGCCTTCATAGAAGCGCTCTATTCTTCTTCTTTCGGTCGGAACCAAATCTGGTGCAAATCTCTCCAAGGCTCTAAACCTCGTCTCATACTGTACCACTGTCATAAGTCCTTGCCTCAACATCTGGAACTCTCGTTCCTTCCTTCTCCTAACATCTGGTGGAAAATACTTTCCATCGAATTCCACTCTGAATTCCTCCCAAGTGATGTCTTGAGGCTGGCGATGAGCAAATACAGAATTCTGCACCGAACTCCACCATATCCTCGCTTCGTCTTGGAATGCTCCTGTGACGATGCGCACTCTGTGTTCTACGGGGCATGCCATACTATCAAACACTCCTATGGCCGACGATATCCATAGGAATGCCTCCTTCGCATCCAACTTCCCAAAGAAAGGTCGTTCGCCATTCTTCACGAACCTCTCATATTGCCACAGTTCCAAACTCCTCACGTCTACAGATCTGTTTGATCCCTCTCCTTGCTCATATCGGGGAAACTGTGGTCCCGTACCAACTGGTACACTGTCACCTCCAACTGCTCCACTCCCCCTGCGGTCTGCCCACTACCTGCTATCGCGGGTCCACTGACGTCCTGTCTCATCCTTGCCTGAAGTGGGGCAACCAGAGGAGCTGTTGCGGGGGTAGCTCCCTGTTGCAGCGGTGGAGGAGGAGGCCGCGGCGGAGGGCCCATGGGCGCTACTGGCTCTCCTTGCGCCTCTTCATCCACGGCTGGTCTCTTCTCTACTCTAGCCACTGATAGAGCTATCTGTCTGAGCTCTCTCCTAAATTCCTCCTGATTCTGCTGCATTTGCATCTGAACCTCAACTAGCCTAGCTATCGCAGCATCCCTTTCCTGTCGACTACTCCCACTGCGGTGACTGTCGCGTCGACTGTCTCGGCGATGGCTCTCCGTACGACGACTAGCTGATACCGGTACACTCGTCTCTGCTGGTGGCATGGTGGTCCTAGGTCGACTGGAAGCTGTGTCACTGTGACCATGGTCGGGACTATCCTGTCTGACTACTGGAGGCGATGGGGTCCTGATCTGCGTCCGACGGGTCTGTGTCACCATCCTGTTTGTGTACCCTACTCTAATCTACTCACCCTGTCACACCACTGTTAGGTAAGAAAATCTGTGAACAAAAACATAAAGACAGAAAAATACCTGTCGGTACAGCTCGGAGCAGCTTCGGCACACATGTAACCTGTAATGCATCTACCATCTTAATCAACCAAGGGTTAGTCGACATCTGGATAGACCACATATGTTGGTATCAGAGAACATATGCCAAGAGTTGGCTCTGATACCACTGCTGTAACACCCCGTTTCGGCTCACCCGTGAACCGACCCGGAAATGTCACCGGCGACCGAACCGTTCGCTAATCTACTAGATTCGGTTAAGCCGACCCGGATCTACTCTCGGCGTCTCAAGATGGAGATGCAAATGTGAAATGCATGAATGGGAACAATTGGGTTCTAACGCGGTCCTACATGCATGCTATGATGTACAAGCAAAAACAAGACGAAACAATAAATGAGAAACCAAAAGAAAATATATGCTATTACGGAAAAACGGACAGAGTTTCCCCTAAAAGTGCAATAGGGGCCAACCTGTCCACAACAAGGGTATATAAATATTTTATGAAAATACGATAACACATACCAATCTACATTGACATTAAATCATTATCTCATTCGTTTTTATCCGAGCCGAGTCTGAACTCCAAGGCTCCCTACTCATTCATATTTATCAGTTCGTTTCATAACAAGTAATTCATTCAAGCAAACACATCAAAATTATCATTTACATAACAATAACACACCATCATTATACATACGTTACACGCGGCAGGTACATGTGTGCGCGGTTCCGTGCTGCTCCTCCGCAGTCCCGACAGCTTTCATCGCTCGCATTCCTCACCTACATATATATAGAAAAACCGTCAGTAACGAGTGTTACCGGCCCGGAAAATAACTAATATCAATCTGGCACAGGAGAGCAAACTCTCCTGTTGAATCAAAACCATATACTTCCTCAAGAACTCTCATCAGGGCACATACGGGAGCGTGCCGTCGCCCTCGGGTCGACAGCGTCCCCCTTTCTTTCTCATTCTCATACCTTGGCCATTTCTCTATCGCTTCTCGCATCAAATCTCATTCCTTTCCGCCCTCTGCACCTTCCATATTACTCCTGGCCTTGAGCACGAAGGCCGAGCACTCTCAGGCAGTCGCCTTTAGTACCCTTTGAAACCACAAGTCTAGACATGCGCTGCATTGCAGTACCCGTAAACCTCCACACTTCTCCGGGTTTGAGGAACTCAAAGGTGGAGTTGTCCGGATCCTTCGGGAACGAAGTGGCCCTCACACCAGTTCCAGAGCCCGCTCTTCGACGCACACGTGCTCGCTCGCGTAGCACGATGGTCGCGAGTATCCCTCATTCAATCTCTCACCGAAAATGCGAAAACTATACATATATATAGGCCTGGGTTGGGATTTATACAATAGGCCCGAAGGCAACGTGAGCTGGATCTGAAGTTCGAAAACAAACTCGAGGGATCTCATCCTCGAGGGTTATTGTTAAGTACTTAAAAGTATATAATATTTACCCATGTTTTTAATATGATTTTGTACTTCCTGAGTATAAATATTATTAATTAAGTAATATTTTACTTTATTTTTTTATTTAATTAATATTTTATTATATATGCTTAATTTTGATGTTTTAATACAGAAAAAGATGAATAAATTAAGCTTTAGATTTGATTGGTCATGACACTTGGCCCCACCCAATGGCTACAATTTATAGTGTTCAATGGAGTCGAACAATTGGAAACTTGAAGGGACATTATAATTAATTAGACTACGTCGATTTGTGAACACCCTTTTCGAATTCTTGTATTTCCACTTCTATATAAAGGGGTGGTCATTCATTGTTATCATATCTCATCTCTTGGCTTCGGAGTGTAGTAGAAAAAGTAGTTTTAGTTTTTGTAATTTATTTTTCTTTCATAAAAAAAATTAGTTTCTTCTTTATAATGTTTTCTATTTTTATTATGGAGTAGTCTTTTATTATGATTTAATTGAATTCATTTCAACCTCTTATTTTTTTATTCAATCGGATTGTTTAAATTATCATGTTCTTAATGCTAAGAGTAGATTGGTCACCTATTTCTTAGATCATGAGGTTTAATTTGATTTCGAGAGAAAATAATTAGATTAGTCATTGATAATTCATCATATGACGAGTCTTTTGACTTGCTTGTTATTGTGGTCGGAAGATACACAACACTGTTTGCGATTGTAAGGCAAATCTTAATGCATTATTTTGTTGATTAATCAATTATCACCAGGAGGTAGAAATTGAGGCAAAATAATAGAAGCATGAAGGAGCGGGAGCCACCATGTCATATAATTATTCTAGATCGACAATCTGAATGAATAAAAGATAAGAGGAAGATTTAATGAAGATTAAATTCATGTTAAGGGAAATTCAACTCTAGAACGAATTTTATCATTGTAACTTCTTCTTTTATTTAAAGTTATTATTTAGATTTAGTTAAGTCAATTATTTATGTTTTGTTCTTAATTTTATTTTCTTTAATTAATTTAAGGAAATTCATCTCTCTCTGGGAACGATACTCTAATTTATCATTATATTACTTGTTTCGACCGTGTATACTTGCATGTCACTAAAATCATTCGAACAATTATTAATCCGGAAAATTGTTGGCCAAATGGCCAGAGTTAAGTGGGATCCAATAAAACGCCACTTAACACGTCATGCACGTAATAAATCAAATACACAGTAGAATAGCGTAAAACAGAGAACGAGTCCTAAACGGACCAGGTAGAAGCTCCAAACGGTTCCACGCGTCTAGGCGGCGAGCTCCTACACCGTACCTATACAATCAAGCTAAAAACTAACGCCCGCATGATGAATCACACATCCTATAGCATGCACACACAATCAACACAATCACGCATCAATCAACACACATCAACCTATATCAATTCTGGCAAGTCTACTTAGGCTAGTTTGCATTAGATCATGATCATTACCTAGTTACCCTAATTAGTTTCTTAGTCTCCATTTTTAACACCACTCAATCAAACAAATTTCATATTTTATCCTTAATCAAATCTACATTTATACATATTATTATAACACACAATTCACAAATCCTAGCATGCAATTCTAATAATCAATACTTTCAAATAATCCAGTTAAAATAAATTATACCTTGCGTTGTCGAAAATCGGCGACGGCTAGGGTTTCTGTTTCGTGGCTCGAAACTCGAACTCAGCACCTAGAGGCGTCCGAAGTCCGATCAGATTGGACTGGGTGGGTTCGGCGGATGATCCGGAGAATTTCCCACGAATCCAATTTTCCGGCGGTTCTGACAGTTTTTCGGCGAGTGTCGACGGTTTTCCGGCGATGATTCGGGACGGGGCAATCAGAGGGTCTATCGGCACCAGCTCGACGAGCTTGGTCCGATGATGGTGTCAAACAAAGCAGCCAAGGTGGCGATGGCCGTCGACGGCGGCATCGAAAAGGGTGGCGGTGGCGGTGGCGGCGTGCTCCGATCGGGGCTACGGCCGGCCTCGACGGAGGTCAGGATGATGGGGAAACGTCGGCGACGGGAGAGGGTGAGACTGGTGGTCACAGCGGTGGCGGCGCGGCCTGGACGGCGGCGAATCGAAGAGGGAGGGCGCCGCGGCTTGTGGGGCGATTCCAGCGTCGTGGCAGCGAGACGGTGGTCGGGGTGGGTCGTGGCGGCACGACGACTGTACGGCGGGGTGGGGCGGCGTTGATCGGTGGTAGCACGGCGTCGACAGTGGCGGCGGCGGCGACGACACAAGGCAGCGGTAGGGTTTGGGGAGGGGAAAGTGTCGGGGAAGATGAAGGGGCGTGCGATGGCAGTTTTGTAAATGAAACTTGACTCGACTCCGACTCGTGTCAATAATAATAACTATCTCCTAATAAATCCTAAAAAAATCCAAAAAAATGGGAAAAATCCCATAATATCAAACGAACACAGCAACATCCAAATGATATGTTCTATAACTAATAACCCACCCGAATATAATCAACGCTCCTAATGCGTTATTCGGCCTAAAACTATTCTACGATCAAATAAAAATAACAATCAATACTGTATACCTCCATATACTTGATAACCCATTTTTCATCATCTTTTAAACGTTATCATCGTATACTTGAGCATACATCACCCTCATCACTCATAACTTATAGCTGGCCTCAACTCAGCTCGCGGTCCATGAAGCTGACTCGACTCGAACCGAAGATTGAACTGACTGGTTTACTCCCGTAAAACTCTGACTCGAGTTACGGGTTTTACAAGAATTGTTGATAATCAAGATAGAAAAATTGCAGAATTCATTACTGCCGGATTTTCAGGGCAATAAAGGGATGGTGGGATCATTACCTTATCCGCACCAAAAATTGGAAATTCTTGCAGCAGTAAAAATTGATTTAAATATAAATCAGCCTTGGGAAGATGTTGTATATACATTAACAACTTATATACAATATCATTTTGTATGAGATTCAAATGTTCTTAAAGAATAGACACAAGAGTTAATTATGAATTTAAAATGTCCATCTTTAACGCATTTTAGATGGTATAAAGATACTTTTTAATTTTGCTCTTCCAAAGAGATGATTCTACCTTAGATTTTTTGAAAGAAAGATTTCTTGCTGGTTTACCTCCATTAGTTGCTGAGCGCATTAGAAATAAATTACAACGTCAAATTAATGGAACTATTCCCTATGAAATGTTTACCTTTGGAACACTAATAGATGATGTTGTTTTTGAAGGATTGGCATTATGTAATGATTTAAATTTAAAAAATCAATTAAAAAAGCAAAAATTATTAGGGAAGAAAGAGTTAGGAGAAATTTGTCATCAATTCGGTACCTATCCTTTTCCTTATACTCCACCAAAAGTACATAATAATAAGAAATCTTTTATTCCAAAAAGGAATAGGTTTAGAAAATTTCTTAAGAAGGAAGATAAAGGTAAAAGAATAAAAAAAATAAACTTTCTAAAGGAACTACAAAAAGAAAACCTGATGGTTCTAAACCTGTTGTATGTTAGGATTGTAGGCACACTGACATACACGTAGTTAATGTAAACTACGAAAGAAAATTAAAGAATTAAATATTCCTAAAGAAGAAAATTAAAGTTTATATGAATTATTAGGTGATATTAGTGAAGATTTTGAAATTGATGAATCGATCTCTAATTGTTACACTTCTGATTCTGATTCTGATTGTGAATGTGATCGTTACAATGCCATTATGAATCTTAATGGTCTAAGCATTAATATGATTAGAACACAAGAATCTATTCTATTAGATCTAATTGATTATATAGAAGATAAGAAACAATGGAGAGATTTAATAGAAAAGTCATAGCTAGTCAAGAAAAGAGATTAAAACCAAAAGTTGAAGTAGTTGTGAATTCTGCTTATACTACCATGACTGAAGTTTTAGAAAGATTAAAACAAGATAAACCTTCATCATTACAAGATTTAAGGACGAAAATTAATTCCTTAAAAACTAAATTGGTTCAATGAAGAATTTCCTTTAGAAACATTGGCATTAGTTGATATTGGTGTTGTTCATAATATTATAAGAGAAGGTCTTATTCCTACTAGATATTATGAAAAGATAATACAAGCACTATCTAATGTTAATGATCAACGTCTAAAGATTAGATACAAGTTATCTAATGATGTGATTTGTATTGAAGATATTTATATATATTTGACATTTATCTTGGTATAAGATTCAGGTAAGAATGTTATCTTTGGAAATCCATTTACTGCCCTAATTGAACTATTTACCAATAATGATATAAGGATTCATTCAAAGAATAGAGGTAAAGAGATAAATTTCAAATTAGAATTTTCAAAAATAAAGACCCTAATATCCTCTTTGAAGGAACAGTCATTTCAAAAGAATGCTAAGAGATTAATTTCCTTAAAGAAGTTCAAAGTTTAATGTTAGAGAAAAAATTAAAATTGCCTCAAACCAAACAAAGGATTTAGACTTTCCAAAAGAACTATTTGAAGATAATTTACGTAGTGAATAACCTACGGCTTTTTGGAAAAGAAAAACATGAGGTAACACTTCCTTATAAAGATAATTTTTATAGATCTCAAATTCATATAAAAATATGGGCAATTTAAATGAATAAAGAATTGGTTTAATATTGTCAACATTATAAGTTGTAGACAATAACTCACTCACTGGGTAATAGAGATGCAGATCTTCCATTATAAGTGGGGAGTTTTAATATTTTTGAATGCATGAGAAAATTTCTAGTTTATTCCAAAAAAGGGCACATGATAATGGAATTAAGGATGTGAGTTTGAATCTTGTAAAAGTTTTCTTGTACAAAAGTTTTAAATTTATTTACGATTGTGCTCTATATTTATTTGACAGCGTTTTTCAATTTAGTTAATGATTTCAATACCTATTTTTATTTAGATTGTGTTTATGTGGAAAATTAATTTAGGTGGGTCAGTTACCAATGACTCTTTATATTAAAAAAATAGTGGAAGTCACCTCTCCCGACTTGGCCGCGACGGTCAGAACAGCCGCTCACACTAGATCTGCGGCTGGTCGGGCACCACCCGCCGAGCTAAATCTCCTCCTCCCCCATCCACATTCGTCGGCAACCGTCAGTTATTATAGTTATGTAGTGAATAACTATTTGAAGATAACTTATGTAGTGAATAACCTATTACTTTTTGGGAAA
>JAURVB010012016.1:0-19262 GCA_033002965.1 Piper betle | reverse complement strand
GTAGATTTTGTGAGGCAGTATAATAGAGCGCTACTGTAAAACCCACGATTCGAGTTAGGGTTTTATATTCAGAACCGGTCGGGTCGACCGTTATTTTTTCGAGTTGAGTCAGTTTCAGGACACGTGTACCGAGCCGACGTCGGTCGCGTGTATGAGCTATGAGGGTCATGCGTACCCAAGTATATGATGATAACGTCAGGAACACAGCAGAACAGAATGAGTTATCAGAATATATGAAAGTATGCCAGTGATTTTTTTTATTTTTTTATTTTTATATATAGTAGATCGTAGAATTAGTTTTAGGACGTTTACCGCGTTAGGACGCGTTACGGGCATTTTGGGTGGGTTGATAGTTCTAGAGCATATCATTATGATTTTTTTGGTGTTGTTTGATTTTATGGGATTTTTCCCAAATTTTTTGGAATTTTTCTTACGACTTAAATATTATTTTGACTCGAGTCGGAGACGAGTCAAGTAATATTTACGACTTTGCCACCGCACACCCCCGACATCTTCTTCCCAAACCCCGACGCCGCCCCTTTGCAGCGTCGCCGCCGCCGCTGTCGGCGCCGCCCGGCCGCCGATCGTCGCCGCCCAGCTCCGCCACGGCGTTGCCGTGCTGCCCCGACCAGCCCCGGCCGCTGCCAGGCCGCCGTGACGCCGGAATCGCCGCCTAGCGCCGCGGCTACATTTCAGCCGCGTCGTCGATTCTGCCGCCGGCGACCGTCGCCGCCACGATCAGGAGGTCGCCTCAACACCCTCAGCCCTCCAGCGACCTTCCCCGACCGGCACAGAGGCCATCACCGCCCAGGGCGGCCGGATCGAGCCACCCATCGCCGCCGGCTCTGTTTTAGCCTTTTTCCGGCGAGCCACCGCCTCGGCCGACCATGTGGACGTCGTGGATGTGTCGGGCTCGCCGAGCCGGTTCCAATGGTACCCTATATGACCCCTATCCAGCTAGTAGACGCCGCCGGCGATTGTCGCCGGAAAACCACCGGAAGTCGCCGGAAAACCGCCAGTAGCTGCCGGAAAACCGCCGGAAAATCGGAATTTCTAGAATTCGCCGGAATTCACCGGATCTTCCGCGGGGCTCACCCAGTGGAGCCCGATCGAGCTTCGGACGCCGATGAGCGCCGAATTTGAGCTCCGAGACGCGCGACGGAACCCTAGCCGTCGCCGATTGCCGACGACGTGAGGTATAATTACCTCCGATTGATTTATTTAAAATTGATGATAATTGTTAGCATAGCATGCTAGGGTTGATTAATTATCATGATGAATATCAGAGTATGAATGAAGTTACATGATGTGATTGATAGTGCATGGAGGATAAGTAGTCTAGTGAGATAAGTAAATATGAGCATGTTAATCGAGTATGACGTAGCTTAGAAAAACAGTATAAAATTGGTATGAATAGGATGACGTAGAATTATTTTTACATTATGATTACTTGATTGTTGATGGATGTTATTCGTATTGTGTGATGTTTGTTGAGTTTGATGCATCATTTAGTTAGCGGGCGTTAGTATCTAGTTTTGATGTGTAGGTACGAAGTAGGAGCTCGCCGCCTAGGCGCGATGACACGCTTGGAGCTTCCACCAGGTCCGTTTAGGACTCGTCTTGTTTTACGCTCTTCCATTGTATGTTTATGTTATTATTTGCAGGGCGGGTTAAGTGGCGTTTTATTGGATCCCACTTAACTCGGGCCATTTAATCGAATATTTCCGGATTAATAACCCCTCGAGGATGAGATCCCTCGAGGATGATTTCGAAAACAAGATCCACCACAAGTTGCCTTCGGGCCTATTATATGAATCCCTTCCCAGGCCTATATATATAGTTTTATCGAGTTTTCAGTGAGACGAGAGATGGAGAAACCGACTGCACGTACCATGCAGAGGATGCCGTGACAGTCAAAGCGGGCTCTGGATTAGTGCCAGCGGACTGTTCCATTCCCGAGGGATCCTGACAACTCCGCGTTTGAGTTCCTCACACCCGGAGAACGTGGAGGTTTACGGGTACTGTTTAGTACAGCGCATGTCCGGACTTGTGGTTCAAAGGGTACTAAAGGCGACTGCCTGAGAGTACTCGGCCTTCGTGCTCAAGGCCAGGAGAGATATGGAGGTAAGGAGAGGGCTTAGGATAAAGTTTCACGAGAAGTACTGAAAAAGAAGTGCTGAGAGTAGCACAGTACCAGCAGCAGAGCAGTAAGTTCGGGATGCTACCGGGTCTGCAGCCCAGTGGCTCCTCAGTAGTGCCCTTCAGAGTGTTCACGTGGAGTATGATGGTTTTCTTTCATATGAGAGTTTGCTCTCATAGCCAGCTTGTTATAGTTATTTTATTTTCCGGACCAGTAACGCTTGTTACTGACGTTTTTCTTATATATATGTAGGTGATAAGCACGAGTTGGAGGAGCCAGCTTGGACGGAGGAGCAATGAGGTCGTTTGCACACACATGTCAGTTGATTGAATGTTTAATATTTTATTTATGATGCTTTTATATTGTGAATGATGTGAAATGCTAAGATATGATAGGATATGATTAAATGCAATGAGATAATGTTATGACATGATGAAAAACTAAGATATAATGACAAGAGGTGAAACATGAATCGAGTGCGCAGTGGAAGCGTTGAGGGTTGAAACCCAAGCTTCAGAATGAGTGTATAGTAGATTAGATTCTGTGTGAATGAAATTGTTTGATACTTGGTTATATATATTTTATATATGTATATTTGACAGGGTGGCCCCTAATTGTATTTTTAGGGGAAATTCTGTCTGTTATATTTCAGAATTTTTATTAAATTTTGATCGGGATTGTGTTGGTGTGAAATTCTGATTGCATGTCATTCATGTAGTACCATGTTAGGGTTTTGTGCATTTATCCATGCATGACGAGTCGTATCTTCATCTTAAGACGCCGAGATTGGATCCGCATGAGTTAGGTTCGGGTTAGCGGACCTAACCGGGGCCTGTAACATGCCGGTTCGGTTCACGAGCGTGGACCGGATTTGGGGTGTTACAGCTACAATCTCGTAAATTTGACAAGGAACAAGAGGATTTTAAGACTTTGAATTCCAAGCATGTGCTATGTGAATACTCTCCTCTTGAGGTTGAAGCTGGGACTATGTACATGAGATCAAATTTTGAAATTTTTATAGATCAATTGAAAAGGAGCCAAGGATGCATTTGCAAGAAAATCGGTGAGGAGAGTTCAATAACAAAATATGAAGTGTTTCCACATGATGATGTTGCTAAAAAACATGTTGTTGCATACCAAAGTTGTGGACAAATGAATATCACATGTAGTTGTAAGAAATTTGAAAGCGAAGGAATTTTGTGTATGCACATTTTGAAAATTTTTCATAAGAAACAACTCTACAAAATTCCAAGTCAATATGTGCTATACCGTTGGACAATTAAAGTTAGATATTGTTATTCAAGCCGAAGTGAGGATACCAACCTCATTCATTCTTCTAGAAGTCCACTTACCCCATTACAAATATGGAGATTTCGGAATATGACTATCTGATTACAAGATTTGGGAACAAGTTTAGATGAGCGATATTATTTTTCATTACCTAGAAAATTTGGTTGAACAACTTGATTCGATTGGGAGTTCATCTTTATTGAGAGTAGAAACAAGTAACGAGTCTGTTGAGAGACCAGTTGCAACTTCAATGGAGCATATTCCCTAAATAGTAGTACGTGACCCCTCTCAGTTGTGTACTAAAGGTTGTCCCAAGAATAGTCAAAAATTGAAAGCTAGATACGAAGTTGCTCAATCTCAGACAAAAAATAGATGTGGAGTCTTTGTAATGAGAGGGTCATTATTCTATGACATGTAAATATATTCATAGCAATTGTAACAATGATTCCATGCAATAAGATTTTGTGGGCTTATATAATGTATGGTTGTAGATGTTGGGAAATATTGTCATTGTAATTTTTGTGCTTTTTGGTTTGTAATCTTTTGTCCTGTTATTGAATGACAATGATATATTTTTGTCATCCTACCCTGTTGTCAAGGTCTCCAAGTTTGTGGATTGCGGGTATGCTGTTTGACATTTTGTTTTAACTGTTCCTATTTATATTATTTTTAATATCATATCTATGTCACTCGGAACACAACCATTATACATCATACCTTTTTTTGTCTATTTACATAATTACAACATCGTAAATATTCATTAAATATTGACTAAGTAGGATCTTGATGGATTCGAACCACCATCCCTCAAGAATTTCTTGAGTGCTCTGCCAATTTTGAGCTAAAGATCCATAATAGTTAAAGTCATTGAAAAATATAAACTAGTGATACCAATCATTAGTTCAAGACAACTTAACTGCAACATAGACTTCTTTTATCAACTGCTTGAAGGTCTCTCAGTTCCGTCTGTAATTTATGCTAGCACAAGAGCGAGTTCTGATGTAGTACACTACAATCTTACCACAACAAAAGCAGAAATAGATAAAAGATTAGGCCTGACTACAACAATTGAAACCAACCAATTTTTTAAACCTAATCAACTAGTGAAGAAAAGCAGAGGATACCACACTTTCTATGTAGCAAACTTGTAAAAAAAGGTGTATTCCATTGATTGATTTTCACTTGTATATAGCATTTGAATGACAAATTCATTGTGTACGTTACTAAAACTTGATGCAATCTAGCTACTACATGGACAGCTTCATAAGAACTCTGAATCTCTTTTAAGAAAAAAAGAAGTCTCAATCTTTTAGCTAATATATCACTGATAGAGAAGCAGATAGAGAACAGACAGCAAACACTGACATGATTCATAGAATTGAACTGTATCGGCAACTTTTTCCTTGGTCATCTACACAATGAAATTGAATAATCTATAACTGCTTCATAACTTTGTCAAATGCAGATAGTGCATGAGCAATAACCTTGTCAAATGCCACCAAATTCTTGAATTCTTTGCAACAACCACTACACCTCAAATATACCCACTCAGTTATCATCTTAGATTCTTAATGCTGCTATGCATCCGTCGGTTTATATATCAACCTTTCTGCACATACTAACATTGTTGAGGATAAAAACATTCCTTAGACAATTCATTATGAACTCTCTTCTTCTCAAAACTAAAATCCTCCACATGAACAAAAACTTGCTACTGTAAATAGTTATTATAAATGCCTAATCATTCTAACGAAGATGTGAAAACACCAAATAGGAAAATCTCAATCCGATATTGACATCATGCTCATTAGAGGCGGGAAAAAATGAATTGTTTAACATTCACAACAACAAATCATCTCCCATTTCTTAAATTTTGTTTGTAACATATTATACCTCAAATCTACCTAATCACTAGTCATCTAATATTCTCAATGTTATGCATTTGTCCATCCATAAATCAAATGCCATGAACAAAAACAAATGCCATGAACATCGCCTGATAACCACACCAAATTTAGTCCCAAAATCGAATTTAGCCTACCCAAGGTACCCCGCCTTTGGCCTGCTTATAATCGGTCGGGGAGGTGGATTGGGCGAATGAAAGCCCTTCAAAATCTCCTCTCTCACTCTGCCCTCCTCCTCCTTCCTCCCAACGAAAAATCCAAACCCGCCAAACCCCCGGGCAATGAAGAAGCCCCGACGTCCTCGGCTAGAGCACCAAGTTTGGCCTCAGCCCTAGGAGGGTACGTAGGCGAGCACAGCATGGGCGGCGGCTGGCATGAGTTCCTCGACGGGGACGGGGGATGAGCGCTGGAGCACGATGTCGGCGCCCTCGATGAGGCTGAGGGGACTCTACCGGCAATGGTGAACTAGATGATTGGGCAGAGAAAAAAACACCCGATCAAAACAGAGCCATATTTTGGTTGTGCTCCAACAAAGCAAACTTATCCTCGTATATATATAATAAAATATATAAATATTAGGTTGATAAAATTTTTTATATCGTTATTACCTATTTTTTAAATTTTAAAAGATCACAAGTTAATAGATGTTTTAAAATTAATTTTTATTATAATTACTTTGATTATTAATTGACATAAAATTTTATAATTATTACAATTATTTATACAATGTTCTTTTTTTAAACAAATGTAAGTAAGGGGGAAAATTAATATAATTATTTTTTATAGTTCCAAAAGTAAATATAAAATATTTTCCAGTGCAATAAAATTTTTTATTTCGATAATTATTTATACACCAGTCGAAGTGTCTCACAAATTAAGCAAGAATACCATTTCTATCCGCTCCCGCCAAGCGCATTGACGTGCAGAAATCCACACCTTGTAATAGGTAGTGGACAATCGATATGATAGATAAGCATGTTTTAAACTTATTAATAATATATATTAGTAACGATTAAAATTAATTTTTAAAAATATCACTAATGATAATATTTGTTTATCTTTAACAAAAAATTCTTCGATTTTAAAAGACAATAATTGCATACCAATATTAAACATTATTTGAATTATATGTTAAAAATAAGTAATAATCTTAAGCAATTAGGTATTAATGAGTAAAAAATTAATTTGAGTAAAATTTCAGAAATTAAATGAATTTTATTTTTTTAATATTTTTAATTAGGATAAAATTATATTATAAGTTTTTCTTAATAATAAATAATAATAAATAAATAAATCAAAATCTAAAATTATGTGTAAATTATTAAGTATTAAGTATTTCTTGTTACTATAATTATAAATACATTAAAAATTATCAATTATTTTTATAATTTCCAATTTCATTAGAAATATATCCTATCTATTAAATTAAAAAAGCATTGATAGGTTTTAGAATTATTTTAGGCCCAAAATTAATCACAACACAAAAAAGGTCAAAATATAATGAAAATGAAAAAAACAACACTTTAATATAAGGGATTTGATTAATCAAACAAAAGTACGAGAAAATATTTTTCATATTTTATTTTTTTCCCTCACATTGTAAATAGACTATAAATATGTAGTTGGACTTTGACTATGAGCATAGGGTTATTAACAAAATATGTTGCTTGGTTTATATTTTATGGACAAAAAAATTTCTATTTGAAATTATTAATTTGAATAACTACTAAAAAAATTGACAATGATGTATCCGATAAAGTATTTTGATTTAATTAGAATTATTACCTAACAATTTATTTTTTGTGTATTAATAATTTGCATATCATTGGGTCCTATGCCGTAGTAAAATAATATCATAATTTTAAGAGTTAATATGTTAGAATTAAATTTTAAAAAACCCGAAAATATATAATCGGATTTAAATAATGCTGCTTCGGACTCGAATTATGAGCTCAAATAATAATAGGTTTAGTGTAAATTAAATTAAAAAGAAGCGTAAATATCAAATCTAAAGTCAGATTAACCTAAATTCAAATGCTAAAAAATTTAGGTCGAGTAAACAGAAAAATAAAAACAGAATAACTGAACTAATTCATTGGCGGTAGCCAAATTCAGAACACGCGCGCGCATAGCCGAAACGACCTCTCTTCTTCTCTCCTCCACCTCCACAGCTCTAAATCCGCATGGCCACCGCCCCGATTTCGCCGCCGCTCTCCCTCGCCGCCGCACGGATTCCCCTCCGGCCGGACCCCCGCCACCCGCCTACCCTCCCCCAAACCCCCCTCCGCCGTCTCCGGCTTCGCCTGCCGCTGCCGGGGCCGCCCGGGCGAGGACGCCGGCGGGGACCGCGGGGGGTGGGTCGCGGCGCTGCGGGGCGCGTTGCAGAGGGTGGCGAGGACGTGGAGCGGGATTTTCGGTGAGGGGGGAGGGAGGGGAGGAGGAGCGGGGAGAGGGTGAGGTGGGGGAGTGGAGCTGGGATAGATGGAGGCGGCACTTCGACGAAGTCAAGGAGCAAGATCGTCTAGTCTCCGTCCTCAAGGTTTGATTCCTCGCTGTTTGTCTTATCTAATTTCCTGTTTTGGGGCTGTTTGTTGGTAGTGTTGATTACTTGAGAGTTGGGTTGAGAAGAAGAATATGGAGTTTTTGTTGTTTTAATGCAATATTTTGGTACATTTTCTGATAATTTGACTGTTGGTTTAAGAAGAAGAATATGCAATTTTTTGTTGTTTTAATGCAATATTTTGGTACATTTGCTGATAATTTGAGTGTTGGGTTGAGAAGAAGGATATGAATTTTTTGTATGGTATGGTGGATTATTAGGTGTGGTTGAAGTACGGACCAAGCTGCTTGTTAGAAGAGATTTTTGAATTTTGTTTTTGAGTTGGTAATTTAACCTTGAAAATTTGAATGGTTGAGTATCAATAATACAGTGAATTGGACTTTTTGTAAAATTAGCAGTTTCAATTGTAAAATTAGGAAGTATTGGCACGATATTGTAATGTGGCAGAGTGCTTAGGGGGAAAATCCTTGAGAATTATTGATGCTATTTATTGGTAATTATTGGTAGTTTGAGTGTTTAGTTAAGGACGCGAATTTTTTGTTGGATATGGTGGATTAATTGGTGTGGCTGAATAGAGACTTTTTAGGGGGGACAATGGTTGTTATACCATGAAAGCTGGTTTTAGGTAGTATTTCACTTGGTTTCAAATATGGTAGAAGATATAGCACCCAACCATCAAAAATTTTGCCATTTGTAATTAGATGGATTCCTAATTTAGGGTCCATGCCTCCGACACCCTTTGGGTATTAGGTGGAAGATTAGGCGTGATTGAAGTAGGGACCTATATGTTAGATGAGAATCAAGATCGATGTGATAGAGGAAAATCCTGTTGAACGAGTAATAACTGGAAAATGTGAGCTATTATGTTCTTTCAGTAGAATATGCATTGGACTTTGTGTTGTGTCGATGCATTATTTCTGAGTTAGTAATTTTGGCTTGTAAAGTTACTCTGGATTGATATGATATTTAATATGGCAGAGAACGCGTGAGAGGGAAATAATTTGTCATGAAGCAATTACATGTGTTGGTTTTTGGTAGTAATTATTCTTCAAAATGTATTTTTTAGTTGTTGACTGATGTGATTTACTCAACTG
This sequence comes from Piper betle, assembly GCA_033002965.1. Taxonomy (NCBI): domain Eukaryota; kingdom Viridiplantae; phylum Streptophyta; class Magnoliopsida; order Piperales; family Piperaceae; genus Piper; species Piper betle. The sequence goes on along the minus strand of JAURVB010012016.1, from coordinate 10,274 downwards.
ATTCATGCATAGTGCATCCTTAAGATTGATTATGAATTGTCGTACTTTCTTAGCTGTATTTGTAGATATGGTTTTTTGTGTGCATGTTGAATGAGTCACTGATGCTTTTGATGGTTACTTGTCAATAGTCTCAACTAGTTGATGCTGTATATAGAGAGGATTACCAAGATGCTGCAAAACTCAAAGTTGCAATTGCTGCTGCAGCTCAAAATGATGCAGTTGGCCAGGCAATCTCTTTGGTAAAAGTATGAAACTAAATTCTGCTCCTTTGTTTGAAAGTAGAGTTGCATCTTTTGTCATGGAGCTATAATTGTACACATGGAGTAGTGAGATTAATTGAAAGCACATTTTTTTTTCTTATTTATGCATATCCTACAAATGGTTGAATTATTTCCAAAATGCAGAATGCAGTGAGAGAAGAACGTTACTGCAATGCTGCATTTATTAGGGATCATGTAGGTGCTGGATTGGTAAGGTCTTTATTTTTCCATAGTAATTGCTTTTTTTTTTATATTTTCCAGACTTGTCATATTTGTTTCTCAAAGTTTAGAATGGTAACTTTTTGAGTGGTTTGGAATGTTGATAGAAAGTGTCAGTTGGCCACATTACATATTTTAGACTGTAAAGATTTCATTGGTGATTGAATCACAAAACATAATTCAATCGATAAAATTAAGATGACCTAGCTTTTTCTCATATGTAGAGCACCCCCTTTTATGAACCCCATCATAATAAGACGAGTGAACGGAAAGAGGATACCAAAAATAGAAGTTTTTGAGTTTTTATATAATATATTATATGGAGATACCATCACTAGGGTGCACGCTTATTTAAATTATTTGACTAGATTGTAGTCTAAATTTTAGATTGGATTTACAATTTAGGATCTACTGGATGCCCGCTTTTTATCCAACTGACCTATATTACAAAATCAGCCTGTGTGTCTTTTAGCATTGGTAGGTTAAATATGAGGATATCTTATTCTGTTCCAATTATGTGAAGAAGACTGAAAAGCTCAAAACATAAGGAAATGAAGGCAGTAACATAATGGATAGATGAGCTCAAAATTCAAAGGGTTGACAATTACGTCAGATCTCAAACCATCTTCAGTTCATGTCATGAAATTCTCAATTTGGTATGATATCTTGCATGCCATATCGGAGGTTTTGTTGTATCTGGGTGCTTTTTTAGTGAGGGTTTGTTTTGGGATTTTTTACCTGTTTGTTTGGCTTGGAAGTTGCAACTCTGCCTGCACTTATTTTTTCCTTTTAAATTTTCAAATATGAATATTATTTATTACCTGATCACAGTCTGTTATTGTTGGTGTGAGCAATCTTGTTGGCTCGCGTGAATCATCTGATATGCTTGCAGGTGGGGTGGTGGGCTGGTAAATCTGAAGATTTAGCGGATCCTTATGGGCACATCATTCAAATCACTGCTGAGCATGGAAAATATGTAGCAAGAAGCTACAGTTCTCGGTAATAGCTCAATTGCTTCTGCTTGTGTGGTTTAGGATATAAGTTATTTTCGTGTTTTTTTTTGGCGGGGGTTTTCAATTCTGTAACACCAATTATCCATGCAGAATAAGAAAATTCCTTCTAATGCTGTATGAATCCTTTGTGGTTTCCTGCTCCACTTTCCTCAATTTGTCTATGTTTCACTCACTTTATTTGTACCTGTAAGCCTGATATCATCAAAATCAATTAAAAAGAATTTCCTGGTGTTTCAAGTTCATTTTAACTTTACATTTATACTATAAACAAGTTTCAGTGAGCCCATGCCTTGCAGCAGTTATTTAATCAACAGCTGGTAGCTTGTATAGAATGTAAATTACTTTTTGAAACAATTAGTTTCTGTCTTAATCTAAATGATTTTTCATACTGTATGATTTTTGTTGATATTTTTTTTCACAGACAGCTTGCTTCTGCTAGACCTGGCTTGCTTCTGTTTGAGGTGTATTTCACTATAAATGATGAAGGAAAATATAGGCATCAGGTATTTAGTGTCCAAATATTTTTTGAAGATAATACATAAAAAGAGCCTTGGCAAAATTGTTTATTTAAGCCATTCATTGATTTTATAGGCAGTCTACTTGAAGCGAAATCAAAAAATCCAATGGATTATCTGGCCAAACCACAGAAATCATCACCTATTGGAAACTTTGATCCTTTAGATGATCCGTCTGAAGGGAAAAGTGAGCTTAAGAAACCTGGGAAAACTGCTGAAAAATTAGAAGATGTTGAGGACCGTGGTGATGATTCTGATGTTGCCGAAGAAATTTCTGGATTTCAAGGTGTCTTAAGAGATATGATTCCAGGAGTTAAATTTAGAGTTTTGAAAGTGGTAGGACCTGAGAAATTGGATAAGAATTTTATTTTTAAGTCAATCGAGGAAGACTTGGACGAAGAAAATGATGATGGTGATGATGGGGGTGATGAGCAGGGAGAAGAGTTGGAAGAATCAGAAGATGAATTAAATGTGGAGAGTGGTTGGGTTGGTTAGAGTGGGCAGGACAATATGGAGATAGAGGAAGGTGGTAGTTTAAGTGATGTGGCTGTGGAAGGCAATGGCATAGCAGTTAAAGTTGTTATTGGAGAACTTTTGCAGAAACACTCAGTTGACATCCTTGATAAGGATTTAGTTCGTGTGCCTGCCCATATTAAAAAGTATGGACGCCAATCTTTTTCATTGGCTATAGATGTTTCTGAAGAACAGCCAAATAAACATGGTTTGAAAGGACAGGGAAAATCTGCGAAAGCTGGTGTACATTCTCATCAAAGGAGCATTCATGTTGTTATGTCTGACCTTGTAAAACATGTTGTTAAAAGGCAACAGATCTCTATGAAGGTTGATATATGCTTTATTTCATCAGTTTGGGGTGGCTATAGGACATTTGTCTAGGTTATATATTTTAGTATATGCTGAGTCTAATTGAGTATTCTTGCAGATGCTTAAAGAAGTGGGGGAGTTGATAAATCTTACACTAAATCAGGCTCAAAACCAGCAAGCTCTTTCTGCATCAACAGTTTTTAGTCGAATTGAGATACCAAGCAGTTCAGAACCTCTTACTGGTGAATCGTTTTTTGTTTTGATCATATGCTAGTTAAATTTTAAAGATTAGCATTTATAATGGGGATAGCTTTTTTGTCAGGAGGTATCTTTACTCTTTAGATCTTTTATGTTTTATCTTTCAGGGCGGTGATTGAATCCATAATCTTGTAAGATGTGGTAAACAAAGGATAGAATTTAGTAAAACTAGCCGCTTGCTCGCGTGATGTGCGGCATTATATGATTTTTAGATATTTATTATTCTTATATTTGACTATTTTCAAATGATTTCAATTTCTAAATAAATTTAAAGACTTAGAATATAATGCACTTTAATTTAAATTTTTCTATAATATTTATTTATATTATTTGATTTGTTTTGTAGTAGATATTTATTTATTATAGTCTTGTATATTATGTTTATTTTTAAAAATATTTATATATTATTATTATTATTCAATATTCATTAATTTGTTAATTTCATTAATCTACGTACTTAAGAAAACTTAAAATAGAGTTTGATTTTAGATGATTTAGATTTTTTACTTCTAATTGTGAAAATGAAAGGGTAAATTTCTAATTTAATTTCTTTTTATGAATAAGAAATAAAGAATATTATCATAAAATAGTTAGAAGATGCATGGCAAATCCTAATTAAACTAATACTTTTGTAAATAGAAAATAAAAGGTAATATTGTTAAACATTTGAGGACACGTGGTGGCACCATATTAAAAGTCTTTGGTTTTATATATTAGTATAGATGCGTAAAATTTATGACAAAGCTTATCTGACTTGGGATTTTATTGATGAAATTACTCATAGCTAAATTATAGTTCTTCAACATTGTTATTTATTTCCATAAGATCTATGTGCGTGTAAACTAGTTTTAGTTTTTACTAAGAAGGTATCTCCTCTTTGATAGGATTATATGTTGGAGCTCATGGGCTATACACATCTGAGATCATTCATTTGAGGCGAAGATTTGGTCAATGGCAAGAAGATGACTGAAAGCAAGGGTCACCTAATTTTGAAGTTTATGAGTATGTTGAAGCTGTGAAATTGACGGGGGATCCTTGTGTACCTGCAGGCCAGGTAGACCATTAAGATGATATTCTACCTGGATTCTACATCCTTTACAGTGTGTGTAATCCTCAGCTCGTGTGTTTTTTATTCAAGTGGGCCACCTTTACATTTTTTTCATCATGTATGCCTTCCTAACTTATTGGACTAGCATTTCCTTGTTTAGATTTTTCATCATTAATAAAGGAAAATTGATTCTTGAATATAACTTATAGAACTGGCAAAATAGCAGAAACTGAATTACAATTTCTCAATCACCTCATACATAGTGTTTTAGTTTTCACGTGTTACTCAAGCTTTTTGGTTATTACTGCTGTTTGCTGAGGATTGTAATCATATCTTTGTATTAGAGTGAGCAAAAGCAAAACAGTAATCATGTGCTTCATTAGTCTAATCTATTTCTTTTTTTTGGTTGTTTTTTTAGTGTTTTTCCTTTATATTATATATGTAAATGATTCTTTCTGTTGAATTTTATCCAGATCATCTAGTTCAAGTTTGATTCCTAAGGCCATTATAGAGCGATATAATATTTAGCGTCAATCATGCATTATTGTTATATCTTTTTAACTTTTACTTGGCGTCATAGTTTAACTGGGATTTTACAGGTGGCTTTTGAGGTTAAAGTTGGCAAACAAAATCAGTTGCCTCATGAAGGAATAATCCCTGAAGAATTTGGAGTGGTGATTTGTTAACCTATATTGTACTAATTGTTTTAATCTTTCTTGGCAGTTGTATAATGTAAGGGGCAATTTATTATTGTTCTTGGTATGTTTTGCATTAGTCCCCACTCTTGCTGACGTTAAAGTTTGTTGCCTTTATTTCTGTAATTTTGTATTTTTTGTAACTATAATTTCCAATTTTAGTTACTAACCTTTCAATCTTAACATAGGATCCATCTAAACTGAGAATCCTTTCATTGGTGTAGGTTGCTCGATATAAAGGACAGGGAAGGCTTGCTGAACCAAGATTTCAAAATCCTAGATGGGTTGATGGAGAACTTGTAATACTTGACGGGAAAGTGCGCGTAATACTTTTATGATCTCCTGCAGTTTTAAACTTTATTTTGGAGTAATATTTTTATTTCAAATGCTTGTACAGAACTAAGCCATCTACGTGTTTGCAGTATATTAAGGGGGACCGGTCGTTGGATTTGTCTATTGGGCTCCTGAATACCATTTTTGGTATTCTTTAACAGATTGAAGCTGCAAGATTAGCTTCTTGTCATTGAATTTCTATCAGTCGTGGTTTGTTAGGTTTCATGAGGCAAGTTTTTTTAATCAATGACTCTATTTTCATTTTCAGGAATATATAATGTGTTGATAGTTCCATTTTTTTCAATTGGGATTGCTGGAACAATAATTTTTGTATATATGGTTGCTATTTGTTTAAGGCATATGTTCCTAAGTTCTCATTTACTGGGATAGCAAGCAGATATGCCACGAAAAGGTGGGCAGGAATCTAAAATTTGTGTAGGAATATACTGTTCTCATTATTCTGGGTTTTATGCAATTACCTTATATGAGCTTTTCATGTCGTACTAAAATTAATGTTGTAAGTCTATATCATGGGTGAATGACCTCTCTCTCTATTTATTTCCGTTTTAAATATAGAAATTTCTTACGGGACTTAAATTTCTCCTTGAGTCTGAAATTTCCTATTTATCTCTGTAATAAGAGTTGCCCTAATGATTTTGTATTTCTTCACATGGAAGAGATGACAATAGTACTTTTTTTATAAAATAAAATTTCATTTCAAGAACTCCCAAAGGCTCAAAGAAATAGAACAGGGAAAAGAGCTCTAAAGAGTCCTTACAAAGTTACATCCAAAAGTTCAGAAGAAAATCTTAATGATCAATAATTCTCTGTCTGTAGTTTAGGACTTTTGAAACAAACTGTACTTGAGAAATAATGGATATGACCAATGATCCATGATGCATTTTGAAATCTTCAAATATTCTTCTATTTTGCTCATACCAAATGAAAAAGACGTAAACAGCAAAAAAGGGTTTCAGGAGGAGCAAGGGGAGACTTGCATGCTTATTTTGCAAATAGAAGGTAAGAAGCCAATTTATCTCTTCATAGAAAGAGTTGACTTGATGGAGCATGTGATATTTTTGAATGACCAGCTTGCCTCATAAAGAGAGTATCTGTTAGCAAGATGAAATCCTTTCTTTTGAAGATTATCTAGAGTTAAAATCCCATTAGACATGACCAACCAAGTAACGAATGCATGCTAGTTTGTTCGGTATGTAGACTAAATAAGAGGGTGTCATGATACTCTTGGAGGAAGAAGTTTTAATAAGTTTGAACAACTCTTGAAAGAAAATTTTCCTGTAGAGGATAACTACCCTATGCTTTCATCTGCATGGGTAAAAATCAAAATGAGTATTCTCATTTAAAAAGTTTAGATTTTTTTATGCTCTTAGTGTTAGAGGTAAGGACCCAAGAAGCCTAAATGATGGATTGAGATATAGTGTGAGGCGTTTCCTCTAAGATTTGCAATAGTTCGATGATTGAGTCTTTAAATGAAGGGGCAATGATTAAGCTAAGGGTCAAGCCAAGTGAATATATTCGTGTCATTGCTAATTCTATAAAATCAACCATGAGCTATTTTTCTCTTAAGGAAATAATATTGTTTCCAGCATGAGACTCACAATTTGTGCGCACAATCTATGTAGATTCACTATGTAAATAGACTCCATGAATCCACTTCACCCACAAACTATTTTTATTTATTAACACTCGCCAAAACAACTTTGTTAGTGTTGGTAACCTCAGAAATATCTTGGATACCAAGACTGGCTTCTGATAAGAGCTTGCTAATTCGCATCTAGCTAACATTATGAAACCCTTGGCATCAAAGTTCCCTCTTCACTAGAACAAAGAGAACAATTTAGTAATGAAATTTAGAACACACTTTGGAAGTGAAGGTGGAGGTCCAACAGTGCGACATGTCATTGAGGTCGGATTTTAAGAGTTGGAGGCGGTCAGCATAAGATAGTAAGATATGATTTTCATCCTTGAATCTTAGCTTTGATCTTATCAATGAGAGGAATACACATGGAATAAGAAAGTTTCTTTGAACTAAGAGGCAGACTCAAATGACAAATAGGGAGCACTCCAATATGATAGCCAAACAAATCATGTATCTCTTCTTTATGGACACAAGTATGGGAAAAGAATATGACACTTTTCATAATATTTGTTTTTAACCCCAAAAAGGCACCAAAGTCATGCAAGGAAGATTTTATATGTTGTGCCGAGAGAGGAGAGTTTTTGGAGAAAATCAAGAGGTTATCGGCAAACATTAAGTGAGAGACATTTCGAGCATTCCTTGTCTTAGGAGGAATAATAAGGCTTTTTAATACCTAAGATTCAAGTATAATCGAGAGCGCTTTTATGTCAAGAATGAAGAGGAATGGCAAAAGAGAACAACCTTGTCGAATACCACTTTTGCTTTTAAAAAACCGAAATTGCATCCATTTATTATAACACTAAAGGATGGAATGGTGACATATTCAGAAATTCAATCAATCCAAACATTGTTGAACCCCACATTGTGTACAACCAAAAATAGGAAATCCCACTGAACTTTACCGGTGGTCTTTCTTAAATCAACCTTGATACAAAACCTTTTTGGCCCCCTTAAGTGGTGAACATTCCTTATTAGTTCGTGGGCCAACAAGACATTTTTATTTATCGACCTATCCTTTTAAAAATGCCGATTGGTTTAAGGTAATCAAAGAAGACAAAATGAGCGCAAGCCGAGAAGCTATAATTTTGGAAATGCATTTATAGACGAAGTTGCATAGAGAAATGGGCCTAAAGTGCTTAAAAGATTTGACATCTAGAGTTTTCAGAATGAGGGAAGAGAAGCAGTGATTTAGTGTCCGGAGTATTTTACTTTGTTTGAAGGAGCGCTTGATGGTCAATATGAGGTCTTTACGAACAATATCCTAGAAGAAAACAAAATTTTTTTGATGAAACCATCTGGGCCAAGAGCTTTATTCTTTGGAGCATTAAGATAATAGTTTTAGTTTCCTCGTTCTTAACCGTACGAGTCAACATAGAAGCTTGTTCATAAGTCAACTTGCGTTGAAAAGGAATAGATGAAGGAAGATCAGAAGATGAAGTGGTAAACAAATCTTCGAAGAACCTCTCAGCTTCAATCCCAATAGCATGAGGATCAAAAAGTTTATTCACATGTGGATCCACAATATCATGAATACAATTTCTTAAGATGTGAGAGAGAACCGAGGAGTCAGAAGAACCATAAATTTCTATCCTCTTCTCTCAGCCAATTTACTCTACATTTCTGTATATAGAATTTTTCTTCAATGTCTTCCTCCTGAAGTAAATTGACTCTATCTTTTTGTTTAACAGATGTGGTGGGGTTTTTTTAACACAACTATATTAGGTTGTACAAACTAGTTTATCAATATTAAAAAGATAACAAGTTATTCTTTTTAACAGAATTATAGAAGAAACATTAGATAAGTCTTTTTCTTATATGACATGTTTCAATGGACACAAACGGTTAAATGGCCACCTGCCTAAGTGCTTGCGTTCGGGAACTCATAGGTCGGAGAATAAAACTTTTCCAATATTTATTCTTTAACTAGATTAAGCCAAATTTCTTATCAATAATTTAATAATGACAAATTTTTCTTGTTCATAAACTAAGCGTAGATAACAAATATTTATATTATAATCAAACACAACACACTTTTATATATATATAACACACTTATAGAAACGTAAATCAAACTTACAGGTAGAAGATCCGCACGATCTTAAATATGACTTCAAACTAAACACTCAAAACTTAAACAAATTTAAACCTTCACTCCTTTCTACTCCCAGTATTTCTTCCACTCTTCGTCCCTTGACGCTTTGCTTTTATTTATTACATATGAGGTCCTTATATAGACTTGGACTTCAAAGTTAATTTATAATATAATATATATTGCGGACATGTCCGCACATAGAGATATTTGGACTTCAAATCTTATCTTCCACCGACGCTAAACGATAAATTACTTTACTCAAAGTCTTGATGGAGTAGACTAGAAGTTATGGTGGGTGTTGGGAATGTCTTCATCAAGCATCTCATTTTCAGTGTTATCATCATTGTTCACTTCTTATCTTCTTCGCTGGTAGTCAAATCATAATCTATGACTGGAATTGCTGTAGGGTTGAGATGAGTTGGGTGGCCTTCTATGATATATTCAGGAATTATTCTCCTTCCTTGGCTTAAGAAAGAATTCTTATCTTCTAATTATATGGTGCCCATATCTGTAAAGTTCGTCCTTCGGTCATAAGATTGAAATTAACTATAATGGTTCGAATTTTCGTCTTCTTCAGTTTCTAGAAATAAGTAAAAATCCATATCATCAATAAAAGTAAGATCTCTCGGAGGAGATATAGGAAATCTTGCTTCTTGAATTGGTACCACAAAAATCTCATGCTTTGCTGGTTCTTTAGTTGACCATAGCTCCTTGGTAGTATAAAGTAAATTAAGCTTGATCTGTTTCAGATATCGTAATGTTTTCAATAAAAATTTGAATTTTTTCTCCAAAGTAGTATGTTTTTCAGGTTTGTTGAGGACAATTTGTTCTCTGTCTAATGTACAGTGAGCCATTACTATTTTTGCCTTCAGAAATCCAACAGGTTTTTTTTATAGAAAAAAATTTCTTGAATAATTTTTAAACCTTTGTGTGTATGCGAAGGATCTCCTAGATGGCATAATAAGAGAAAATTTTGTAATTAAATAATCTTCTGGTAGAAAGACTTCTTTGTTTTTTCTGCAATGATAACTTCTAATGCTGGACATGCATCGAAAAGAGGCTGTAATGTTATACATGTGAATTGGGGCATCTTTAATCTCACGTGTAAACATGAAAAACTTCTGTTGCAATAGGGTATTCTTTTTTCCTGAATTTTTCTATTTTTAAATTACAACCAGATAATTCTATCTTTAGTTGTTGCAGTTCTTCCGGTCTTTCATCAAGTCGAGTTTGTAAAGAATCTACTTCATATATCTTTTCTGTCACTTCTTCTATGAGTTCAGCATTCTTGGTACATAAGCTTCTTTACTTCTTCTTCATAGATTTGACTTTCTAGTATGAAACTGGCTTGCATTAATG
>JAURVB010012015.1:0-10367 GCA_033002965.1 Piper betle | reverse complement strand
TCCTTAACTCTTCCAACGGTATTAAAACAAAACACAATAGAATACAACGTAAAGCAGGAATCGAGTCCTAAATGGAGCTAATAATGTTCTAATCGTGTCCACAGCCTAGGCGGTGAGCTCCTTCTCTGATGCTACACATCAAACTAAAAGCTAACGCCTGCTAACTGAATGATGCATCAAACATCCTATCTCATACACACACCACATTATACATCAATCACACATAAGTTTTCCTATGCTATGTTGTATTAGATTACAATATTTATTTAGTTTACCCAATTAGTGTCTTAACATTCATTTTAACACATCCTCATTCAAGCAATTCATATTGTTACTTCACAACAAAAGTACCGAAGATCAAAGCAATTCATCAATCCTAGCATGTCATAATAATAATCACCAATTGTGTGTCTCAGAGCTCAAATTCAGCACTAAAGAATGTCCAAAGTTTGATCAGGTTCAATTGGATGAGTTCAGAGGAATATCTGGCTAGGATGGGTGGAACTGGGCTCTGCTCTAGTCAGGAAAGGTCACGGGAGGGTTGGCGATGTTGAGGTGCCAGCTGATGGCGGTGGCGACGATCACCGGCGGCAGAATCAGCGATAGGTAAAGGGGTGGCATCGAGGGTTTGGAATAAAAGGTGTCGGGGGGGGGGGGGGGTGTTAGACGAGTGGTCAAGGGGAGAAGACGAGTGGTCGGGGGGAGAAGACGAGTGGTCGGGGGGGAGAAGACGTGCGGTCTGGGGAGAAGACGAGTGGTCAGGGGGAGAAGATGAGTCATCGGGGGGAAAAGACAAGTGGTCAGGGAGAAGGTCGGGGGTCTTCTCATAAATAGAACTTTACTCTGACTCCGACTTGAGTTAAAAATAAAAACTAACTCATAATAATTCCTAAAAAACTCTCTAGAAAAATAGGGGAAAATCCCATAAATCATAATACATACTATAACATCACAATGACATGCTCTATAAGTAAATACCCACCCAAACTGCCTGTAATGCATACTTTAGATCAAGAAGTTGTGAGAAATACATGATTAGAACATTAAGACAAAAAAATTATAATAAATTGAGGGTAAGGAGAATTAAAATACATTGTTGACTAGATGAAATAAATCTTTGGATTTGATTTCGGTCCTCGGTGGCTATGGTCTATTCGATCATCATGGCTGTTGGCTATTAGTTGGTGTCTTAGTAGCATCACCATTAGGCTCAACTATTGGATTGGCATCATCACCTAATTGAGTTGTAGGTTGCAGGAGCATGGCCATCCAATGGTGTATCGCTTGCCTCATCTACATGCCCATAAGATTGACTACGATTGCTACCTCTACCGTGTGATCTAGATCCACGTGAACCTAACCCGCGACATAGCCATTGACCTCGGGCTATATCTAGAAAATCAAAACATGAGAGACGATAAAGACGACTTGGAGGAGATGAAATGAGAGAAACTACTATGGTTAAATATAGTATGATCATGTTCAATATTAGAATATGCTAATAACATTTAGAGAGATTAGACATTTTTTGATGCCCAAGTGACATGGATTAGCAATATGATTTTGATTAGTTCTTTTTACAAAGAAAATTGATTGGATTGATTGTAATTTGAATCAGATAAAAAATACAAACATGTAAATATAACGATTATAAATCTGGTTTATCTATTCATCAATTTTCTTTCAAATAAAACTGAAAAAAGTGAAGAAATAATTCCATATTAATTCAATCAAGGCGACTATAAATATGAATATTAAGAGTATAAAAACTTGAGATTATTTTACATGTTTAATTGACTTATTTAGTTATTTTACAAATCGACTCTTCCTCAATCCTAATTTTAAAATTTTAATAATTTTAATGAGATTTTTACTTAATTTAGACTTTTATTTATTTATTTTCTATTTTGTAATGCTAGTTTAATATAGGCATTATATTTATGAGTGAGAAATTAAGTTAAATATTACAACTCTCCTATTAATTCCTGGTTCAAATTCATCGAAGAATTTTTATAGTTTTTTCTTGTACTTTTTTGATAAATCTAAGAAAAAACTTGGGATATTGAATCACAATTTTGTGCAATGTTTCACATGTTATGTTCTAATATTAGAAATGTTATTGAAAAACATATACCATTTTTAATATTTTACCATCGAATGGACACCATTACTAATTTAAAAAAGAAATTAACAATTACTAACTAAAAAATGTTACAACAACAACACATGTATACAATAAAAAAAATTGGGTTAAGAATTTTCCTTGCCGATGGCTAGGAGGGGATGTCGGCGACAAGGAAGTTGATGCTGATGGCGAGGAAGTGGTTGGGGAGAGAGCACAAAGGCAAGGAAGTGGTGGTGGTTGGCGAGGGTGTTGCTGGCAGTGGCAGTGCCACACACCATTGATGAAAAACAGTGCAGCACAGCAAGGGGGTGCAGCATGATGAGGTGTTGCTGGCAGTGGCAATGCAGCACACCGTTGATGAATGACAGTGCGGGACAGCAAGGGGGATGCGGCATGATGAGGGTGTTTCCGGCAGTGGCAATGCGGCACACCATTGATGAACGACAGTGCGGCACAGCAAGGGGGATGTGACACGATGAGGGAGTTGCCAGCAGTGGCAGTGCGGCACACCGTTGATGAACGACAGTGTGGCACAGCGAGGGTGATGCAGCACAATGAGGTGTTGACGGCGGTGGGACCGTTTGGCAACATGGCATAGCAGTGGCAATTGGTGGGATGGACAACGTCGTGCACTGTCCTCAGCGGTTGACGGCAGTAGCAGCGAACGGTGAGGGCACTAATCTTGATTTTGAGCAGCACATTTCTGGAATTTATAGCACTAACTTAGATGTTCCTTTTGCCACTTGAGTATCGTGGTGGGTGAAATATAGAAGATGTGAAGGCGTAAGCGTTGTATGTATGAATATGAATATAAGCCGTGCAAGCGAGCTGACACTTGCTTAAGTATGTTTGCTTACCACCCAGTGTGAGGCAATCTTAAAGTTTCATAAATTTTTCTGGGTAATGAAATACCCATTTCACTAGATTGTATTAGTCATTTTTCTTGACTAGTAACATTCGTTACTGATATTTTCATATAATATATGTAGGTCTTGCAAATCCTTGAGTTCACTTTGGTGGAAGGATAGATAAATGTTACACACACTTGAGCTTAGCACATTTATTTCTTTTCATAGTTTTACTTTTGTTTTGTGTGTTTTGACGCATATTTAACAATGTCTTCCATTCTCATGACACCAAGCGGGTTGTTTTGATATATTTTATCGATAGAGTCTTACCAATCAACAACTTTAACATGACTCGACTCAATCGTAAAATTTCTGATTCGGTTCTTAAGTGAAAAGAAATTAGGTATCAGAGCCATGTCTTGGTCTATTGAGATGGAAGACTTTTGTTTTGAGCAAAGTGTGTAGAGTTGTCCTTAGCCAAGCTGAGAGGTATTTTCTTTGGTTCTTTATGCTTACGATTTCAGATGGTGTGGTCAGTGGGACTTGCGCAGTGCATGCTGATGTGTTTGCGATTATAGAAGACTTATGAGATAGATATGAGATCATGGTTTAATAGACACCAACATGGATCTCACTATAACGTCTTGATAGGCTCAGAGATACACCTTTCCTTTTATCATGCAAGAGATTTGAATTACTTAGAGTGCTCACATATTCAGCTTAGCTAAAGTTGAGACAAATAATGACCAGGAGTATTTGGAGCACTGGGGACATTGCAAACTTGTCCATTTTTTGTATGTCACCATATTAGTCCTTCCTTGAGACATGGCATATATTGTGAGACGGAGTCATCAGAGATGACATATACAGGGAGTTGAAGTATGGAGACACTCATAAAGTTAGTTGGCACATGAGTTGGACCACTATATGCCCTAGACAGATCTATTAGGCATAGTTTGACGGCTACCTTGGAAAACTTGGACCTTCAAACAAATCCTTGTGGATGAAGGATGTGGCTATGATAGTGGAGCACTGAAGTACTTGAAGCATGGATGAGAGTTTGGACAAATGGCTTGAGATGGACCACTTCCAAGAGATAGCAGTAGATGAGGATAAGTAGCGAGGTGGATCTATAGTCCCATAAACACTTCACCGCCTCACCCTCTTCCACTAGTGTATGTCTACCCCAATAGTATTGTTGGCCACTCTTTAAAGCATGAACACACCGATAATGAGTAAGATTACATTTGACCAAGGATTTAGATGGTTGACCGAATTTCACTCGATCTGCCAAGGCTAGATTAGTGATTGCTATTGAATACCAATTAGTGTTAATGGGAGCAATCATTCCAGATTCCATGAGATAAGTGTAGGCCCAGCATTGGCTTGTTATCGTACATGTCGCCACCACGATCCATACCCCTTCGGATCAGACACACATGGTTGGAAAACCTGAGCATAATTATTAGCAGCTACTTTTGAGGAGACCAATGTGGGCTCAACATTATGTTTCCATCAAATGTGTCATCACTATAATCCAAACTCCTCTGAATCACACACTCATGGTTAGATAACCTGAGCTAAGTTAATAGCAGCTAACTCTGGGGAAATAGACACATGGAGATAAACATGCTAGAGACAATAATGGGTCCACAACATACATGATCAGGATCAGGCTTCAGCACCAAGATAACACAACCGCTGTTCAAGTAGCACAACCATCGCCCGAGTTGCACAACCACCATCCATATATTACACTATCACCTACCGAATGGAGCAGTTATTATGGAAGTAAGGGTCAAATAGTTACCGCACCCTACAAAAGGACAACTAATTGAGGATGTTCTCAGCATTGTATAGAGACCACATGTCGCAGCATTGAGAGCAGAATTGAGTTAGAGATTGAGGATAATATATAGCTATGGTAACATTATCTGGGTAGAGAAAAGTTAGGCACACTAGAATTATTTGGATATAATTGCACATAATTGACTTCACCAACCATCTTGTGTACCATCACTTTGACCTAACATCCTTGGGTCAGATGCATCATGTAAGATAGTGTTAGTGAAAGTCTTAAATGGATCATCAGACAATGTTAGTGTTTCTTTTAAGGATGTATATGGACAGAGTCCGAGAATAGGGCAGTGTGACCTCCATATGAGATGGCCACAGTAGTCAGATTGTTTAGTCAACGTGACAACATACGTATGACCCACAGATCAGATGGTAGTAAATGATCAGATACGCACTTTAACTCATTCAGAGTTTAGTTTCGCTAGAGAGAGATGTTTGACTTGTATTAGAATTTTGGCATAGATGATGGGTTTAGTGAGGGAGCATAAAAAGGGAGACAGTGTTTTCCTTGTGCTTCGCCAAGCACGATTGGGTCCTTAGCTTGAGACATAGGATTTACCCTTTGCCCCAAGTATAGAAAGTACATTCGTGGTACTGTTTAGGGCTTACAGTGTAGGTAGCCGATGGCAGACCAGTCTAGAGGAGACAACTTCACCCCATCTTAGGAGCAATGCAGACAAGGACTTCAATTAGACCAGAACATGCCAAGTAGATAGAGGGACACTAGTGTATTCTTATCTTAACTAATAGCTTTGCTTGAGAGTCTACCACAACGATAGTAGTCATGGGAGTTAAGATTAGTGCTACAAATCGGTATGGGAGGGCAGGTCACACACCACTGAATAACGGATGAGACACGTGTCAAACCTTAATATGAGTTCCTGTAGACTCATAGAGAGATAGTGGTTCTTTGGGTCATTTGAACCCATCCGTTTAGAAGTGCGTGACTGGTACGGTATCAAGAAATATATACCTACTTTTAGTTGTTTGAACTATAACCATTTGGGAGTAGTTTCGTACACTCATCATTGATTAGTTTTTCCATAGGCTGGCCACCTATGGTAGAGTCCAATCATGATAATCTTAAAGACATGTCCATCGACCAACTCATATGTTTTAGCCACCCAGTATCCTGTACAAAGTTTTTTATTACCCTGATCACCCTTACCACTCAAACAAAGACCCTCATTAAATACCTAGTAGGATTTTCTTAGCATTTTGTACTCTCCCTGCACCCATGATGTCAGACTTGTGAGGATGGGGCACTTCATAGTTAGAGTCGTAGAACAGTGTGACCAGTTTTTTATGAGAGATCCATTCACTTGTTATGTGACCAGAGATGTCAAACAGAGCTGAGCCTCTACTTGAGTATTATCACACTTACCCTTCAAGATTTATGAGTCCTGCTATCTATTTTTTCAGATGGTTGAGATGAGAAGACACTGACTAGCGCACAAGCCACAGACCAGATGCAGACTCCACAAGTCCATGCAGAGTATCTTTTCATACTCCTTGAGACATGCTATCCTATACAGGTGTTCTCGCCTTCATTCCATCACAAAGAGCCCTCTTTAGCAGCAGTTTGTAGTCATATAGATAGTTACGAAATCCATAGCACATAGTAGAGTTATAGCGACTATCCTTGTTCCATTATGAAATAGAGTGAGATATTTGATTCAGGACTGAGTTAGCTAGGATTCTATAAGCGATCTAGTCCTCTTGCATGGACACCAGAGAGATTGACCTAGATTGGCGACATTGAACCGTACAGTCCATTTGCATATACCATTATTTAGTACTAGAGTCCATATGCTAGCAGGACTTGCAGGATACCCTAGTATAACCGCAAAATCTGGAGCAGAATGCCCTAAGGGTATACGTAATTGACCTATCAGTTTGATGAGGATCAGAGAGACATTGATAGATGTTAGGCTGCATAGCTCACACCAATATAGTTTTTCTTGATGTAGTTCAAACTAGTACCCTACAGTACTCTAGAGTACATGCTCCACTACCCATTAGGCCCTTAGGGATAAGCTTAGATTTTTCCTAGCGAGGTCATTGAATTTTAGCCTCCATAGTTTGCAGTGACCTTAGGGGCCATGGTCAGTCCAACGAGATGACTCAAGCATGCATGGTCAGTCTAGCGAGAAGATTTGAGCATGTATGGTCAGTCCAGACATATGATTACCACATGTATGGCATGTTTCACCAGATTCAATCCATGTAGTTCTCGAGCCAAATTTTTAAGGAGCTAGCAAGCTTCGTTAGTGTTCAGAGTTCCAACTTCATGTTGATCCGTTTGGGCCGGTGCAGCTAGCTTTTGAGGGAGAGCTACCAGTTTGCCAATGAGATGACACTTCAGTTGAGTCTTTTGACCGCACTTTATGCGAGAAATTCTGAGGACAAAATTTTTTTAAGGATGAGAGGTTGTAAAACCCCAGTATTGGCTTAGGGTTTTACCCGATTTTAGTTTTGCCCTATTCAGGTCAGTATCGAGTTGGTTCGAGCGAGCTCGAACAAGACTAAGTTTTAGAATACGAGTATCGAGCCTAAATGGCCATATGAGAATGTTTTAGTGGCTGACTATGCCCGACATGCATATGATAAATACAGCAGAACAGGAGTTATTAGTGTATACACGAGGTATACATATGATTTTTATGAATTAGGCAGGATTTTAGGCCTAGATTTAGGTCATTGTAACATTTAGTATCCGTTATGGATTTTCTAGGTATTTCATTTGCATATAACATAGGACTTTCGGATCACTAGATTGTGCCCCTGTGGGCCCAACTTGAATGAGTTCAGGGTTCGAGCCTCATTTAGCATTTTTGCCTCATTTCACTCATATAGAGTCACTTCTAAGACTCGAGTCACTTTTGACTTTAGATGGTCTCGATTCAAGCTTTCCATGCATATGTATATTGCACATACTCATAGGTGGGCCCCACTATGCCACTGAGTTGTCGAATTGTCCGATTGTGCCACATGGCAACATCGGAGCCATCCACATCAACCCTAGTTTTCTTTTATTTATATTTCAAACATTTCCATTGATTTTCAAAGTTACACACCTAGAACTGCCACTACATTGGCTCGCCGCAAGCGAGACCCAACCCCTCCTCCGGCCACCGGATTGGTACTGCCATGGCCAACACCCAGCCAGCTATCCGTTCATACCCACCATTGCCACCAGTGCTACCGCAATCGCTGCCAGCGACAGTGTGCTTCCAAATGATTTCTGTAACACCCCGATTTTAGCTCACCTATGAACCGAATCAGAATGTTACGCTCGAGTCGAGTCATGTTTAAAGTTGTCGGTTGGTACGACTTGATCGATGAAATACCTCGAAACAACCTTCTTGGTGTCATGAAATGGAAGAAATTGCTAAATATCAAGAAAAACAATAAAGTAAATAACGGTGTTGAGCTCAAGTGTGTGTAGCATTTATCTGTCCTTCCACAAAAGTCGACATAGGATTTGCAAGAGCTACATATATTATATGAAAAACATCAGTAACGAGTGTTACTGGTCCAAAAAATAACTAATACAAGCTGTCAAATAGGTATTCCATTACCCACAGAAACTTATGAAACTTCAAGATTGCCTTACCTTGGACTATAAGCAAACATACTTAAGCAATTGTTGGCTAGCATGCACGGCTCATAATCATATTCATACAAACATACAATGCTTATGCCCTCACACCTTCCATATCACACGCCAGGGACTCGAGTGGCAAAAGGAACAATTAAGTTAGTGCCACATATTCCAGAAATGCGTTGTATTACGCGGTACCATCATACACCGCACTACCTCATGGTTTGAAGGAGTACTAGTGCAATTCATACATATCTCCATACTGCTCACTCTCTTATTCATGAAATTTATAAAAATGCACGTACTCATATAATAAGCTTACGAAAGAGGCTTGTATCATATATTTCTAGAACTTAAGTTTGAAAACCAACAAGGGATCACATGTTTGTAGTTTTATTAAACATGCATAGAAAACACTACTAAATGGCTCGACATCAGAGGGATCCGATAAAACACCGCTGATGCTGGCTTATGTATAAAATACGATAAAACTCGACACGCAACGAGTCAAACAGAGAGGGAAAGTCCTACAGACCTATAGTCCAAGCTCCAAGCGTATCTGCACATCTATGGCAAGCTTGAACTCTAAAGCCTAAATCGGAACCCACTGCTAAGTAAAGTACTAGTGTCTCTATATAATGTATGTTCATGGTGTGTGCTCATATCATCAATACAGTCTAACAAAAAAAACTACACTAAATAAACATACCGCTAAACACACAACACATAATCGGGATATAATAAAGAAAATAACTAATAACAAATAATAAATAAATAAATATATACAATCATGAATAAATGGATAGATGATTAATATATAAAAACAATCAATACTCTGATCATAAAATAATAATATCATATACTATGAACGTAAATGGCTAAACACAAGTAAATATTATGTATACTTGTGTTAGTAATCATACAAAAATTTAAATAAATAAATACATAATCATTCTATAAATAAATAAATAAATAAAATTAATTAATTATGAATAATAATAATAATATCATAGTCATCATTACAAAATACATAATTAAATACAATTAAATAATAACATACACATACAAACAAATAAATAAAGAAATAAATACATATACAATTTAGTAAACATAATAAGATTAGTATTCATAAGTAAATATAATATTAATAATATCAAACAATCATGTAAACATTCATCATATATGATACACATACAAATAAAAATAATTAATTAATAATGAATAAATAAATAAATAAAATAATAAATAAGAAATAATAATCATAACATCCAATCATACTAAATCGTATGAATAATATGTCTAAACTAATATGAGGGTTCTCGAATTACAAAAATAGTCGAGAAACAGCCGAATACAGACTAAAACTAAGCCGAACCGGATCGAACCAAGCTGCACCATACCAAACCGAGCTGAGCCAACTCGGTCTGGATTAATTAAGAAACTAGGCTAGGTTGACTGGGTGGACATGAACTCGATCACGGGCAGGTGGACTTGGACATAGGTTGGCTGGCTGGTGAACACAACTGGGCAGGGGATGCGGACGCGGGAAGGCGGACCACGAACTGGGCAAATTGGTTGAATTGGGGCGGTGGTGCCCATCGATAGAAAATGGCCACGGTGGAGGCTTTCGTCAGTCGCGATTGAAAGAGGGGAGAATGGGAAACGTGATGGTGGTGTCGGTTGGAGGAGTCCTGCCATTGGTCGGCCGGAAAATGGCAAGAAAATGAGCGGATCGCTGCTTGGTGCGACATCGCAGCCGGCGGCGATCACGGCTGCAGCAAGGATCATGGGTGGCCTCAAAATGTAAATCTTGGGGAGGGGTAGCCGTCGAGTTTGAAAACGGTGGCAGTAGGGGTGGAAAACGAGTTTGAAAACACCGTTGCCAGCGAGCTACCATGGCTACTCCGGTGCCGATTATGGTATGAATTAGTAG
>JAURVB010012014.1:0-10344 GCA_033002965.1 Piper betle | reverse complement strand
TTCAAGTTTAGTTGTTCCTAATATATTTATCTTTTGTATCTGAAAAGATTATTATCCCACCAACCCTTAAGTTGGCTTGAGAATCCTGCAATAATCAGAAAAATTAACAAAAAATTATGAACATTAAAAATAAAAGATTCTATCAAAATAATTCATGGATATGAATCAGAGAATGAATTAATAAATCAATTTTCAGAATCTGCAAATGTTACAAGACAAAGCGGCTTTACCTACAACTAAGAATTATTATTCTAGACCAACTCCGGCTAGTATATTACTTTGAAGAAAATACTTATAAATTATTATTAAATTATAATGGGGAATCAGTATATGAATGGAGCTTGGATGGATTATCTGAATATCAAATCATAACTACTCTACATAATATGTTAATGTATGCAACAATATGTAGAACCAATAATAATTCAGATAGACGGATTTCAGAAATGATTATTGCAGGATTCTTTGGCCAACTTAAAGGATGGTGGGACAATAATCTTTCTCAAATACAAAAGATAGATATATTAGGAGCAACTAAACTTAAACCTAATACAAACCAAATAAGAGAAGATTCTGTCTTATACATTAGTACAAACGATATTACATCATTTTGTAGGTGATATTAAAGGACTTAAGGAAAGAACACAAGAATTAATTATGAATCTAAGATGTCCAACTTTAACACATTTTAGATGGTATAAAGATACATTTTTATCTCTTTTGTATCAAAGTGATGATTCAAATTTAGAATTCTAGAAAGAAAGATTTATTTCTGGATTACCAAATCTCATTGCAGAAAGAGTTAGAAATAAATTAAGGGATTTACATAATGGTACAATTCCTTATAATGAATATACATTTGGACAATTAATAGGACAAGTAGTAGCAGAAGGCTTACGTCTTTGTAATGATTTAAATTTAAAAAATAAATTAAAGAAACAAAGACTATTAGGGAAAAAGAATTAGGAGAATTTTGTTAACAATTTGGAACAAACATAACTCCTAAATATCCATCTAAATAGACTAAACATAATAAAAGTAAAAATATTTATTCCTTATAAAAGGAAGAAAAGTAAAGAGAATAAAACTATAAAACCTAAAAAGATTAATAAGAAAAATAAACCTTCTAGTTCTAAAAATCATGTTAAACCATTAGTCTGTTGGGATTGTGGTAAAACAGGACATACTAGAAATCAATGTAAATTAAAAAAGAAAATCAGAGAATTAAATATTCCTAATGAAGAAAAAGAACAGTTAATAAACTTAATAGATGAATCAGATGATAATTATTCAGATTATGGTGATACTTCTGAATATGATGCATTAGAAATAAATACTGATCGAGATAGTTCTTCAAGTTCTATAGAAAGTGATTGTGAATGTGAAAATTACAATAGAATAATGGATTTAAATAGATTAAGCACTAAAATGGAGAATGATTAGAATCTAAATTTACAGTATTGGATGAAGACTGTTGAGACTGGTACAAATCATCATAGAAATGAGGAACAATTAAAAGTTAAATATAAACTTCCTAATGCATAGTTTGTATTAGTGATGTTTGTATATATTTAACATTTATCTTAGTAAAAAATATAGGATTTGAAGTTATTTTAGGAAATCCATTTACAACTTTAATAGAACCTTTCTTTATTGATGATGTGGGAATACATACTCATCTAAAAGGAAAAGAGGTAACCTTTAAACTTGAATTTCCTAAAAGACAATCTTTTATTTCAAGAATGAAACATAAATATAAAAGTAAAATAAAACAAATAACTTATTTAAAAGAAGAAGTTAATAATTTAATATTGGAAACTAAAATAAACTCACCTAATATTCAAAATAGAGTTACATATATAAAAAATTTATTTGAAAAAGACTTATGTAATGATTTACCTAGTGCTTTTTGGAATAGGAAAAAACATGAAGTTTCTCTTCCTTATGAGGAAGGATTTACAGATAAATTAATTCCTACTAAAGCAAAACCTATTCAGATGAATAAAGAATTAGTAGAATATTGCCAAAAAGAAATAAAAACTTTATTAAGTAATAATTTAATTAGAGAAAGTAAATCACCATGGTCTTGTTCAGCTTTTTATTTGTTTAAGGCTTTAGAAATAGAAAGAGGAGCACCAAGACTTGTGATAAATTATAAACCTCTAAATAAAGTTTTAAAATGGATTAGATATCCAATACCTAATAAAAAAGATCTATTAATAAGATTATATAATGCACAGATC
Source organism: Piper betle (assembly GCA_033002965.1). Lineage (NCBI taxonomy): Eukaryota > Viridiplantae > Streptophyta > Magnoliopsida > Piperales > Piperaceae > Piper > Piper betle. Next base: position 8,101 of record JAURVB010012014.1, on the reverse strand, counting down.
TTTAGTAAATTTGATTTAAAATCTGGGCTTTGGCAAATACAAATTAAAAGAAGATCGATTATAAAATTGCTTTTAATGTGCCATTTTGGGCAATATGAATGGAATGTAATGCCATTTCGATTCAAAAATGCTCCATCAGAATTTCAAAAATAATGAATGTTATTTTTAATCCTTTGTTAGTTTTATAATAGTCTATATTGATGATGTTTTGGTATACTTTAATAATCTAGATCAACATTTTAAACATCTTAATCAATTTTATAAAATAGCTATTCATAATGGAATAGTTTTATCTAAATCTAAATTGGTATTAGTCCAAACTTCTATAAGATTTCTTGGACATAATATAGAAAAAAGGTAATATTAAACTTGTTACAAAGAGTTATAGAATTTTCTAGTAAATTTCCTGATAAAATACTAGATAAAAATCAATTACAAAGATTTTTAGGAAGTCTTAATTATATTTCTGATTTTTATAAAGCATTAGCATTTGATTGTAAATTATTACTTTCAAAGATTGAAAAAGAATCCTCCTCCTTGGACGGAAGCACATACCAAGGCTGTACAACATATTAAACAAAAGGCTAAATATATTCCTTGTCTTAGCCTTCCTAATCCTTTTACTTTGAAAATTGTAGAAAAGGATGCTTTAGATATTGGATATGGGAGAAATATATCCTTTTCAGGAGTGAAAACCTTGTTTTTTATTGAAAATGGGTTTTTATCATAATCGAAATGCATATAGGTTCAAAAGAACCGATCATAAAAGAAAGATAAGAAAGGTACCAGTAATTATCAACTTTATTACTTATGGTAAATTGTACAACCTTACTTTCACTCTTGATGAATCTCCCTCAGTAAATACACAAACTTACTTTACAGTGAAATACAAACTTACATACACACAAGCATACCAATACTGATGTATGTATCTACAGACTCCAATACACACTTATACGTATTAGTATCTAGACTATATATGTGCAAGTTACAAAATACTTTTGATAAATACTTACTGTTGAAATCACACAATTCAAAACAGGTCGATCACACGAATAGACAACTGGGAAGATTGCAACTATAGACACGAAAGAGAATCAAACTGAGATTCTTTAAAATTTAAACACAAAAGATCAGAAGAAAACCGACATCGAGGTAAGAAATGAAAAGATGAAGACGACTCAAAGAAAAGCTGAAAGGGACTTCGATGAAGACTCGTATAAAGAAGATTCCTTAGCTTATATTAATAAGGTAAGGAAAATAAAACTTGAAACTTCAAATCAGAACACTCAAATGATTTAGATTTAGAAACCAAACAGAAAAGAAAGCAAACAATTGAAAAGCTTATAAAAGAAACTTACTATGCAAGTGCTACTCTGTCACTCCTTCAAAGTGATGTGATATTGTTTGTACAAATGTATAAACAGAATCTTCTCTTATTTGGTTTGTATTAGGTTCAAGTTTAGTTGCTCCTAATATATCTATCTTTTGTATTTGAGAAAGATTATTATCCCACCAACCCTTAAGTTGGCCAGAGAATCCTGCAATAATCATTTCTGAAATCTATCTATCTGAATTATTATTTGTTCTACATATTGTTGCATACATTAACATATTATGTAGAGTAGTTATGATTTGATATTCAGATAATCCATCCAAACTCCATTCATATACTGATTCTCCATTATAATTTAATAATGATTGATAAGCATTTTCTTCAAACAATATACTAGCAGGAGTTGGTCTAGAATAATAATTCTTAGTCGTAGGTAAAGGCGCTTGTCTTGTAACATTTATAGATTCTGAAAATTGATTTATTAATTTATTCACTGATTCATAACCATGAATTGTTTTTACAAAATCTTTTATTTTCAATGTTCCTAATTTTTCTGTTAATTTTTCTAAAAATTCATTATTTATGGGAGATTTTGTATTAAACTTAGTAGTTAAAATTGGAGGTTTAATTAAAACTGGTTTAATATGTTCTTCCTCAATTTTCTCTTTTCCTTTATTTCTAGGAAACCATGTATCTTCCATGTGAGATAATTGAAATGCTATAGTCTGTAAATGCATATGTGTATAATTATTTTGTTTTATAATTATAGCTATGTCTTCTTGTTTATTTTCAGTCTTAACAAAAGACATTGCTTCTATATTACCATATTTTATACTTCCTACTGGAGGATGTTTACTATAAATAGTTTTTGCCTCATTTGTATCCCAAGAACGAGTTTCTTTATTAACCAATATTTTAGGAGTTACTAAAGATTTAAACCACCTTTTAAAGGGAATTTCATAACCTAAATGTTTTAAATCTTCATAATATTGTTCTTTATATTCTTTTAATTGATTTTCATTAAAAGTTGAAAAATACCATTTCCTAAAATTCTTATTTCTAGGATTCATAAATACTTTAGAACACTTTGTTCTATTAGGTTCATACTCAACTTTATGAATCTTAACATTCATTTCAGACAAACTCGGTTCCTCTTCTGTATACAAAGCATGAGGTATATTGTACTCATTCATGATAATTCTAGCAACATTTGAGCTAGATACTTGATTATCATGTAAAGATGTAAATCTAGTTGATGTACTATTTCTTCCAAAAATAATACTTACATCCCCATTATTGTCTTCAATAATGGCTTCTGCTGATCTCTTTTCGATCTTAGGGGGTACTATTTTCTCTAACTTCCATGATTCTGGAAGTATTATATCAGTCCATTTAATAGTCTTAGGAATTTCAATATTAGCTTTACTAGTATCTATTTGGAATAATGTAGTATTTCCTTTTCTAGACATTAATCTAGCATTAGGATTAATTGATGTCATTGCCTTAAAGCATATTCTGTATATTATACAAATATTTTGTGATCCTTCTTTCATATCATATCCTTGTGTTTTCATGTTTAAACACAAAGCATCCTTTAGATGAGGATCAGACAATGATAAAGAAAAGTTGGGAAAACAATTGAAATACACTGGTCCAGTTCCTAAACTGGATTCTATTATTCCTAATAGAGAATCTTGAAACTTATTATGTCTAGTATCTCTTAAACATAGTAATATAGATGTATTTAACCCATCTCTAGTTAATGATTTTACAGCTATCTGTACTAGTCCTAGGTAAATATAATTATATTCTGTACTTAGTTCTTCTATTATTTTATTATTTATCAAAGATAAATTATTTGTAAAGTTTTGTAAACGTATACTCTCTTCAAAAGTTTTAATAAGATAAGCTTGTTTAAACTCTAATAAGCCCTTATTATAAACTTTAGTTGGTTTTACCTTAGGGATTGACCAATTATTTAAGCGTTGTTCTATATTATTATATACAAGTTGTTCAGTAATCTTAGAACTTTCTAGATCTTTTGATCTCTTGACTAGTTGTTGTAAGAAAGCCATCTTTCTTCCTAGATTCTACACCTCACCCTAGGAATTTCCTAGCAGTTCAAACTGCGACTTTGCCTAACCTCGGCCTTGCGTCGACTTACCAGACTGCGTCACCTAGTCTCGGTCATGGCTCTAGGTTTCCAAATGGCTCTGATACCACAAACAGGCAGGATCTCAAAGGTTCTAGTCAATCTTAAGATTCCCTTTAAACAACCTAACACCTTTAAATGGCTATGAACAACTAGCACGACAACAGATAATATAAACAACTAATGAATATTAACACAAAGTAATAACACTATAACACAAGTACAATATAGAACAGTATATCACAAAGCATATAAAATTTCATAGAAACTTAGATCAACTTATGCAGGAATTATACCCTTTCTCAGGAAACTTATATCCTTTGCAGGAATGAAAACCTTGTTTTTTATTGAAAACGGGTTTTTATCATAATCAAATGCATATAGGTTCAAAAGAACTGATCATAGAAAGAAAGATAAGAAAGGTACCAGTAATTATCAACTTTATTACTTCATGGTAAATTGTACAACCTTACTTTCACTCTTGATGAATCTCCCTCATTAAATACACAAACTTACTTTACAGTGAAATACAAACTTACATACATACAAGCATACCAATACTGATGTATGTATTTATAGACTCCAATACACACTTATACGTATTAGTATCTGGACTATATACGTACAAGTTACAAAATACTTTTGACAAACACTTACTGTTGAAATCACACAATTCAAACAGAGGAAGGAGTGACAGAGTAGCACTTGCATAGTAAGTTTCTTTTATAAGCTTTTCATTTGTCAGTTAGCTTTCTTTTCTGTTTGATTTCTAAATCTGAATCGTTTGAGTGTTCTGATTTGAAGTTTCAAGTTTTATTTCCTTACCTTATGAATATAAGCTAAGGAATCTTCTTTACAAGAGTCTTCGTTGAAGTCCCTTTCAACTTTTCTTTGAGTCGTCTTCATCTTCATTTCTTTATCTTGATGTCGGTTTTCTTCTCATCTTCTGTGTTTAAGTTTTAAAGAATCTCAGTCTGATTCTCTTTCGTGTCTATAGTAGCAATCTTCCTAGTTGTCTGTTCGTTTGATCGACCTGTTCTGGAAAAAAAAATTTGTGAAAATTACAATAGAATAATAGATTTAAATAGATTAAGTATTAATGTAATAACAGCTCAAGAAGAATTATTATTAGATATGATAGATTCTATTATAGATAAAGAGGAAAAAAGAAGAATTTATAGAAAAAATAATAGAATCTACAAAATCTAAAGAAGGAAATGATAAAAAACCTAAATTAAAACCTCAAGTAGAAGCTGCCTTAAAACCAGCTTATACAATGAATGAAGTTTTAGGTAGGTTAAAACAAGAAAAACCTGAAACTACTAATGTATTAATGAAAGAAATTAATGAACTAATGAAAGAAATTTATAATCTAAAAAGAAGAATTGAAATATTAGAATTAAATAATGATATAAAATCTAATAGTTCTGATAATGAAGAAGATGAAGAAGTAACTAAACTATTTGAAGAATCAAATAGTTTTCAAATAGGGGAATCATCTAATCAAGAACTAAATTATTTAAATGTTATAGAACAAACAATAACTAGAAAATATGTACTTATAGATAAAAATAATTATTAAGGAAGAATTTAGTTTAGAAACTTTAGCCTTAGTAGATACAGGAGCTAATAGGAATATAATTCAAGAAGGTTTAATTCCTACTAAATATTATAAGAAAACTGCACAAACTCTATCAGCAGCAAATGAGGAACAATTAAAAGTTAAATATAAACTTCCTAATGCATGTAGTCTGTATTATTGATGTTTGTATATATTTAACATTTATCTTAGTAAAAAATATTGGATCTGAATTTATTTTAGGAAATCCGTTTACAGCATTAATAGAACCTTTCTTTATAGATGATGCGGGAATACATACTCATCTAAAAGGGAAAGAGGTAACATTTAAACTAGAATTTCCTAAAAGACAATCTTTTATATCAAGAATGAAAATAAATATAAAAGTAAGATAAAACAAATAACTTATTTAAAGAACAAGTTAATAATTTAATATTGGAAACTAAAATAAACTCACCTAATATTCAAAATAGAGTTACAGATATAAAAAATTTATTTGAAAAAGACTTATGTAATGATTTACCTAGTGCTTTTTGGAATAGGAAAAAACATGAAGTTTCTCTTCCTTATGAGGAAGGATTTACAGATAGATTAATTCCTACTAAAGCACGACCTATTCAGATGAATTAAGAATTAGTAGAATATTGCCAAAAAGAAATGAAAACTTTATTAAGTAATAATTTAATTAGAAAGTAAATCCTCATGGTCTTGTTGAGCTTTCTATGTGTTTAAGGCTTTAGAAAGAGAAAGAGGAGCACCAAGACTTGTGATAAATTATAAACCTCTAAATAAAGTTTTAAAATGGATTAGATATCCAATACCTAATAAAAAAATCTATTAAAAAGATTATATAATGCACAGATCTTTAGTAAATTTGATTTAAAATCATGGGTTTTGGCAAATACAAATTAAAGAAGAAGATCGTTATAAAATTGCTTTTAATGTGCCATTTGGGCAATATGAATGGAATGTAATGCCATTTCGATTAAAAAATGCTCCATCAGAATTTCAGAAAATAATGAATGATATTTTCAATCCTTATGTTAGTTTTATAATAGTCTATATTGATGATGTTTTGGTATACTCTAATAATCTAGATCAACATTTTAAACATCTTAATCAGTTTTATAAAATAGCAATCCATAATGGAATAGTTTTATCTAAATCTAAAATGGTATTAGTCCAAAGTTCTATAAGATTTCTTGGACATAATATAGAAAAAGGTAATATTAAACCTATACAAAGAGTTATAGAATTCTCTAATAAATTTCCTGATAAAATATTAGATAAAAATCAATTACAAAGATTTTTAGGAAGTCTTAATTATATTTCTGATTTTTATAAAGAATTAGCATTTGATTGTAAATTATTATTTCAAAGATTGAAAAAGAATCCTCCTCCTTGGACGGAAGCACATACCAAGGCTGTACAACATATTAAACAAAAGGTTAAATATATTCCTTGTCTTAGCCTCCCTCATCCTTTTACTTTGAAAATTGTAGAAATAGATGCTTCAGATATAGGATATGGGGGAATATTAAAACAAAATATTAATAATAAACCTTTTATTATTAGATTTCATTCAGGCTTATGGAATGAAACTCAAAGTAAGTATTCTACTATTAAAAAATGAAATGCTTAGTATTGTAAATTGTGTTTTAAAATTCCAAGATGATTTGCTTAATGCCAAATTTCTTTTAAGAATTGATTGTACTGCAGCTAAATTTATATTAGAAAAGGATGTTCAGAATCTAGCGTCTAAACATATTTTTGCTAGATGGCAAACGTTACTTGCTATTTTTGACTTTGATATTGAATATATTCCTGGTTTATCTAATTCCTTACTAGATTTTCTTACTCGTGAATTTCTGCAGGGGAAATATGGACAAGGAAAGGAAATGAATAACCCTCCTAAACACCCTCCACCTTTCTACAGAAATTATCCTCGTTTTCCACAACCAAAACCTTTAGAGAAAAAGTCATATACAAATCTTAGTCCTTATATACAGAAACCTATTCCTTTACATATATGTTATGTAGATTATTCTCCTGATCATTTGGAACAAATGGATCCAAATGAAGTTGCTAAACAATACTGTCCTCTATATTCTCATTATCCAGTTATTTCTGGTAAGACGAGATTCTTTTATGAACTAGTCTTACAAGATATGCTATCATGCCATATAACTCATAAATATTATGGAGAGTCTCATAAATCAGTTCTTACATACCCAGAAGTTTATGAAACTAAGATATCTTATAGTAAAATGATTATATATAATAGTAGTGTCTATGGAAGAATATGGTCATCCCAATAGTATTAGAAAGTTTACTAATATACAACCTCCTCCAGGTTTATTCCCAGAAGAATATAATTACTGGGATTATATTGATGCATTTGACAAAGCATTATTATACAGAAATCCTCAGAGTCAGCATTCATGGTTTGTTAGACTTGATCTTCTCAAACCTTGTCATGTTCCAGTATGGTTTCATCAGTGGATGTCTGACAAGGGATGGATGATCAAGAAATGTCTGATGATGAAGCCTCTTAAGTTTGCTCAGTTATTAAACTCATATGGAGTAAATCCACAACTGGAAGCTCTTCCTGATCCCAGACCAGTTACAGAAGACATGTTTGATCAAAAACCAACAAATGGTCTAAGCTCGAGCAAACTTTGCACAATCTCCTTGGGGTACTAAAGATCTGTGTAGTATGTGGGGCAGCTGGTTGGACGATACTGTAATTGCTTGCACTAGCTCTCCATTCTCTCTAAGTTTGGACCTAAGTGTTTTTGTCGTGGCCAATTTGGATCGTACAACTTTTCATTGTCCAGCAATCAACAAACCTCCTCACTCCTATGTGTAGTCCGTCAAAACAAGCAGAGTCTGAATTGTCTTCATCCAACAACTGCAAACTTAGATTCTAATCATTCTCCATGGAAGAAATCCAACCTCTCTGTGGGTACCTCTGTCCCCGCCTTGGTGGTCCCTACTATAATGACGTCAGCTGGGCCCAAGGTGGAGCTCAATT